>PYSR01000020.1:196676-296877 GCA_003049425.1 Magnaporthiopsis incrustans
TGCATCTTTGCCTTTTTTTTTTTTTTTTTTGACAAGCTTGATCGATCTGCGTCAACCATGTCACTCAGGAAAAGGCTCTTCCTCTACGCCCGCGCACACCTGTAAACCCGTGCCCTGCAGCTGATGGGGCACCCTCCCCATCAAACACGCTGCAGTGGCAAGGGACTAGGCGCATCTCATGCACTAAGCACCGTGCTGATGTAATCTCCAAATCGCCTCACCTCCGCACTGGTGACTTGTCAACGATAGGGCTTGATGTGATCACTTTCATCTGGCATCTGGCTGGGCACGTCAAAGCTACTCTTAGTCATTTCGGAGCCGGTACAGGCACTGAAGTTTGGAAAAATGTACAGGCTATGATTCGGTTGTTTTGTTCCCAGGGATTGAAGGCTCATAAGACGCACACAGGCCTTTCGTCTCAGTCACACGATAGAGTATGGAAACCCTCCCATTCCGAACACCTTGATGCCGGACTTCCTGCTTCGGACCTGGGTCCACGCCATCCTGCAAGTTCGCATTTCTAGCAACCGCCTAAGCTTAACGCCTGCATGCCTAGATTCGGCGAGCCCGAGTGACTTGTTTCGGCAGATCATGTGTATCCTTATCCTCCCTAATAGGCGCTGCGACCTCGGGCGGGCCGTGCAGGCTGCAGAGGTTCCGGACCGCTCCATCCCCGGACTCCTCGGCCTCCCGCTTCTGGCAATGAGCAATGAACCAGTCGACAGTCGAATTGTGCCTAGCCCGCACACGCTCTTTCCTCTCTTGGAGCACCCTGAGCTGTCGTCTGCAGGCCTCGATGAGAGACTGCTGCTCCCACTCGGTGACGTCGTGGGCGTCCGCGCAAAGGGGAGAGCAAGCTGAGCCTCCTGGGTCGTTAGGAAGCTGTAGGCATCCAGCTGGGCCGAAACGCCGCGAATCTCGTCCCCGATCTCGCGGAGGTCGGCTGCGCCACGGAGGATCAGTGCCGCGGACTCCTGTGAATCGTGGGGCAGCGTGCTTATATGCTGGGCGAAAGAGACCGCGTCGAGGTCCTGAGGTTGAGTATTAGAGGCGGGAGGCAAGGCCGCATCAGATGGCCGGACCAGCTGTTTGTAGACCGGGCCTGCTTTTTGGACCATGATGGGCAGATGACGGTTTTGTGATAGAATTATAGTTCTGGTTGATGATGAGCGAGGATTACGTAGCGATGGTCTTGACGTTTGCGAGAGACTGCTCGATTGTGTCCTTCTGGCTCTCGAAGGAGTCGGGTGTCCCAATTTTCATCTTCCCATTTTTTCCCCCTCAGCTGGGCGAGGAGGCTGGACCGGCCGTCACTTGGTGATCTAAGAGCGGAAGTCGCAATCCAGGAAGGCTCCGCCGGAGAGGGGAGGAACAATGATCAAACGGGCAACTGGGCGAACCACGGTTGCACAACACGGCGCCGATCAGCGGGTTCGTGTGGACGACAACGAAACGGTATTGGACAGTGCCTGCATGCCGTATCTGGGCATTCTAGCCTCACCCAACCAGAATGAGGGGGAGCGGCCTAAAAGTACCTAAGCAAATATGGATACATTTTTTCTTTTTAAATTCCGTGGTTTATAAGGGAGCCGAGCAGGGAGATTATCGAGGGCATTAGTAGATAGAGGTACCTGGGTATTTTATTAACATGAGCTGGCCAAATGAAAAGGCAGGTTGGATAGGATTGGGCTGGGGAGGGCACTCTTTCGACCCGGGCGGGCGCCCCGACGTTTGGTCATGTGGCCGTCCGCCCAACAGCTCAGTCGCATGAGCCGATATGCCTGAAAATCTTGCGGTAATTCTTGTCTTTTACCAGCTGGGTAGCTTCCGCTTTTGGGCTCTAAATGCTGTAAGTCTTGGCCTGGGGATTTTAGAATCTGACTTTTTTTGTAGGCCGGCGGATGCCATTTAGTAACTTGGATCCTTTTCTTGTCTTTTGCTTTTCTCAATGCCTTTGTCCTTTCAGGCAAAAAGAAACTCTTCAGTCCATGAACAAAACTGGCCCGTCCGGCTGCCGATTGCGGTCGTGGGGTGCAATTATGGCGCACGGACCACATACACTATTCACCTATTCACCCCACCAGGCCCATAGCGGCGGGAGACGGGCTGGCATGGCCGTTGCCGACGCCAGAGCATTCCGTCATGCCCGCCAGATAAATTGACCAGGACCCGGCAAGGACGCGACGACCGTCCCGAAAGCTTGCATGGAGTCTCCCCTCACGCAGCAGCCTCGCCCCGAGGCATTCCAGCCGAAGATCGTCAGCCTGTACGAGAGTCTCTTCAAGGTTCGGGCTTCCCCCACCTCGCAGGCACCGTGTGTCGCCGCCCCTTTTGCTTGCTCGCTTGCTGACATGGCGCCTTGAAGGTTAGCACAACCTCGCATGCCTCCTGCCCTCCCGCGCCGCCCCGACGTCTGCGCGCCCGCGCACGTCACCGCACTCACGTCCCATCATCTCGCTTCTAGGACGACGACGATGAAGAGGATATCACCGGCACGGACGGATTCTGGCAGGAGTTCTTCCTGCTGCGGCCCGACCGGGCGTCGCTGCGCCAGATCCTGGACGAGCTAGGCCCCGACCAGCTGCTGGAGCGCGAGGAGCAAACCAGGGAGCTGTTCTCGAGGGCCGTGTCTGCCTTGAAGAAAGGGGTAAAAGGTGTCGCAGATGTACATGCACTGGAGGTCAGGTTGCTTGCTCTCACATTCCCCAACCACTTTTCTTGACGGACGCTCGGCCAGCCGTCTACGCGGCAGAACCAGGGGGACTGACTGGTTCTTCACATGTATTGGCTAGACGCTGTCGACCTTCTTCACTGCCGTCGTCGGCAAGAAGTTCACGAATCCGACCTCGGACATCATCGACGTGATCGCAGGGCTGGATCGGATCGACCAAGTCTTCACTGACTTCGTGAGCGCCCTCGAGGGGCTGATACGGAACGGCAAAGACTGTATGTCGTGGGCTCCATGCCACATGCCACGATGCCATGTCCCGATCCAAACTGACTGAAGTGGCAGTCGAGACCAGGCAGGGCGCTGTTGATCTTGCGCTCGCCGTGACGTCAAGCGCGTACCAGACCAGCCTGCTGGCATATCTAATACAAAGAGACCTCTTCCCCGCCATAATGAAGGTAGGCCAACTTCGATTGTACTACGCGTATTCATCTCGGACGTTGACTGACTTCCCCAGTTCATACACGACATCGAGTCCCCTCCCGATGTGGTCTCCCCGTTTAACCTGGTTGGTCTGCTGGCAAACTACAACAAATTCGAGTTCCAGAACCCCTATCAGTTGCGGCTCAACGACTTTGTCAACGAGGCGACCATTCAGAAAATCATCGGCGGTGTTGGGAGCGGGTGTCGGGCGTTGCGGGCCGAGTACATCGATGTCCAGGAGGACCACCCGGAGGGGTGGTCATTATCGTCTGCTCTCAGCCTCCTCGGTCTGGGGGCCATCGCGCCTGGAGGGAAACCGCCCGTGAAACCGACGTATGACGCCGAAACGGCCAAGAAGATGTTTGCAGCCCTGTGAGTACAGCTGCGCGCCGGCTGTAGAGACGCCGCATACCCATGTACTAATTACCCTGCGTCTAGGCCTGGACAAAAAGCGCCAATGCTCCTGGCCACCTACGATTTCGCACACGCCAATAAGCTCTTCTGCTTCAACTTGGTGACGCTGCCGGCGGAAAAGGACCAGGAGCAGGCGTTTGCCAGCTTCATATCGCTCACGTCGTACCTGATGCAGCACGCCTACCTGACCGAGAGGGCAACGCTCTACGGCCACCTCAACCTCATGGTGTTTCGGTTGCTGGTCGAGGACCCGGTGCTGTGCCGGCGCATGTGCAGCGATGAGTCCCAGGTGCCCGTACGCCTTTGCCGTCACCGACCTCCGCACCTCCCATCGCCACCGCGGGGCGCCGGCGAGGCGCGGACGCTCGTCGCCGCAGTCATGGACGTCATGGTGGACGGCATCAACCACAACTTGCGGCGCCGGCTGGATGCGCCGCTGTATGCGCTGTGCCTGGGAATCCTGATGCGTATAATCTCGCACATGTCGCGCACGCGCACGCGGCTGACGTATCACTGGTCTGAACTCTTTCGGTCACTGCTCTCGCTTGTCCGGTTCCTGACGACGTACGTGGCCGACTTGAAGCACCTGGCGCAGATCGAGACGGTGCTGGATCTGTTGGTCAACCTGCTGGCGCTGGGCCTGACGGCGGGAGAATCGTTCCTGCCGACCCCGGCGGCGTACGACGACCTTTTCTACAAGGTGGTGGAGTCGGGCGAGGTGCTGGGCAAGTTCCGAGCCGCGTACGGCCTCGCGACGCGGGCGAGCTGCAGCATCGATACGTTGGTCAGCGTTAGCGCGCATTACAAGCGGCTGCTGGCGGAGAACGGCGGCGAGGGGGGAGGCGGCAAGGGAAGCGTCACGACGATGCAGGTGGCCGAGGTCATCAAGCAGGGGTACGAGACGCTGAGCATCCAGGCCAAGGAGGGGCTGGACAGCTGGGAGAAGTACCGCGAGGCGGATGAGCGGAGGCTGCTCAAGAAGATGGCCAGGGCGGCCGTTGCGGACGTCAGCGCCGCGGTTGGGTGAGCCCCTGGCTGTTGGTCTGGACGCAAGTATTGTTAGTAGCATGGATATCGATACATTTAGATTCTGCAAGGTTTGATAGCGATGAGTTGAGCGGTGTGGTGGCGACCCAATGAGAAGCAGTGGCACAAGGTTGTTTAGTCGGTTGGTCGGCTTTGCCCACTCAGGGGACCGTTACCTCCTCGGTCCGCCGAGCGGCGCTGGCCGAAGATGGGACAAAAGGCAAAACAACGTGGTGTCGCCCCACCAGCAGCCAATTGTCAGCGGCGTTGGTAATTAGCTCGGCTCTGATTGGTGCGCGGCAACGCCCGGGTGAGCCCAGCTTGGCGTCATGTCATCGGACTGCCGCAGCCAAAAATTGATTTGGTTTGGTCTGGGTTCGTCGGCTAGAAGTCGCCGCTTTTAGGATCTTCAACACAACCCTCTCCTACCAGCGTCAACATCGATCCCTCCTCAGACGACGCGGGAAGCTTTTACAGCACATCGACACTTCAAGCAGATCGCAGAACCATATACCGGATCGAAATCAGTTGGAAATACCCTCGAAATGAACGCTGGTGCCTTGCTCACGAGGAGAGCCTCGGCGTTTGTCTGCCTCTCCTGCAGGAGCAGACAGCTCCAAAACAGCAGCAGCCGCAGGATACTACAACAACACGCGCGCCGTCACTTCGCGTCGACGCCCTCGACGGCTTTCCAGTCGTACACCCTGCCTAGCCACGGGCCCTCAGCACAACCACGCAATGCCGACGTCCCCGAGACCTCGATAACGAAGCCGATCGAAGTGCCACTCCCGCGCGTTCACGACACCAGGCCCCCCGAGGGTCAGGGTGGCAACCAATCTGTCACCCCTGGGGCCGAGGCGGCAGTAGCGGCACCGCTACCAGAAGCCGGACATGCAACACCCGCCGCCGCCGCTACCCCGCCAGCGTCGCCGGCAGCGACTGAAACCACCATCTCGACGGGCACTCCAAAACCTCCCACGGCGACAGCGACGGCGCCCGCAAAGAGGCCGTCGAAGCTGAGGGCGCCGCGCAAGGCGGCGATGCGGCTGACGCCGGCGGCGGTGGCGCAGCTGCGGGCGCTCCTGGACGGGCCGGAGCCGAAGCTGATCAGGGTCGGGGTGCGGAACCGGGGCTGCAGCGGGCTGGCCTACCACCTCGAGTTCGTGGAGAAGCCGGGCGCCTTTGACGAGACGGTGGGGCAAGACGGGGTGCGGGTGCTGATCGACTCCAAGGCGCTGTTCAGCATCATCGGGAGCGAGATGGACTGGGCCGAGGACAAGCTGAGCCAGCGGTTTATTTTCCGGAACCCGAATATCAGTGAGTTTTGAGGCCTCTCGTGTCTGCATACGACGGAGGTTGCTAACCAGGCGCTTGCATTTGTTACAGAGGAGGAGTGTGGCTGTGGCGAGAGCTTCATGGTGTGAGGCCTGCGTGGGATTGAATCGCTGATGTCGGCGGTCCAGGCTGGCTACGGTAGATAAAAGAGTAGAACACCACGTCCGCCTAATAGACACCAAAAACGATCGACGATCACGTATGCGTCATGGCCGTGTCGAATGCTCAACTGCTGCAAGGGCAACGACCCAATCAAATGTCTACTGATGAGAACAGGGCTTGCTCCAAAGGACATATTTGCCGTATGTTGGCAGTCTATAAACGAGTATCATTCATTCGAGTACCGCTTCTTCTCAGTCCCGTCGTTTGGCATCCCTGGTTGAAGTGATTGCCACCGCTGTGCTGGGTGGTCCGTGTGCCCCGCCTGGCAGCTGTGGCGGCGCGTGTGACACTGCGGGTGGCACTGACGCGCGTCTCCACTTAAACTTGACGGTTCCTGCGTGGGCTCGTTGATGGTCCCCAGCATTCTGCAGCAAACACCAGGCGAAATGTCGTCGTCTCAGGAAAAGTCACATCAACCCCATCCGCCAGAACAGGCCCGAGCGAACAACCCCGGGGACGAGCTCGAACAGCTGCAAGGCAGGAGCATGGTCGTGTGCCCGATCTGCAACCGGAGCGTCAAGTCGTCCGGCATCAACAACCACATCGACTCGGGCTGCCAGACTTTTCTGCTCGAGGGCGATGGCCGCGCCTCGTCCCCGCCCGCAGACGCCCCGTCGAGCACGCCGTCCGGCACGCAGAAGCGGACCGCCTCCAACTTCTTCCAGACTCCCGCCGCCAAACGCCAGGCCGTGAATGGCACCACCAATCTGTCGACGCCCCGTGGCAACGGCCCGGCGGCCACCAGTGCATCAGCAGCACCAGCGGCGGCGGCTGCGACGGTAGCCAGAACAAACGGCGTCAAGAGGAGCTTCGACGAGGGCCCCGGCCACAGCTCACCCACCGAAAACCAACACCCGGAGGGCACCCCACAGCAGCCCCGACCGGCACCGTCACATACAGCGCCCTCGGCCAAACGGGCCAGGACCGACCGGGCGGCGCCGCTGGCCGAGCGCATGCGCCCGCGCAGCCTGGACGAAGTGTTTGGACAGGACCTGGTTGGGCCAAGCGGCGTGCTTCGATCGCTGATAGACAAGGGCCGCGTGCCCAGCATGATAATCTGGGGAGGCTCCGGCACGGGCAAGACGACGATCGCGCGGTGCATCGCCCACAAGGTCGGGTCGCGGTTCGTCGAGCTCAACGCGACGTCGACGGGCGTCAACGAGTGCAAGAAGCTGTTCCAGGAGGCCGCCTCAGAGCTGAGCCTGACTGGCCGCCGCACCATAATCTTTTGCGACGAGATCCACCGCTTCAACAAGGCCCAGCAGGACGTCTTTCTCAAGCCCGTCGAGGCTGGCACCATCACGCTCATCGGCGCCACAACCGAGAACCCATCGTTCAGGGTGCAGACCGCTCTGCTCTCGCGCTGCCGCACGTTCACCCTGTCCAAGCTGACGAGCGAAGATGTGCAGCGCATCCTGCGCCGGGCGCTCGAGGAGGAGCAAAAAGCCCGCGACGATGGGACCGGCGACGAGGAATTCGAGGCAGCAGCAGCAAAACCGTCTCTCAGTCCACTCATCGACGACGAGATGCTGGCATATCTGGCCAACTTCGCCGACGGGGACGCGCGCACGGCGCTGAACCTCCTCGAGCTCGCCATCTCACTCACGGTGCAACCGCGGATGCCCGCGAAAGGCGACGCAGCAGCAGCAGCAGCAGGAGCGGGAGACGCAGCGACCGTGGCGGCCGCGGCGCTGACAAAGGACGACATCAAGGCGGCACTGACCAAGACGCTCGTCTACGACCGGGCGGGCGACCAGCACTACGACAGCATCTCGGCGTTCCACAAGTCGATCCGCGGCTCGGACCCGGACGCGGCGCTCTACTACCTGGCGCGCATGCTGCAGTCGGGCGAGGACCCGCTCTACATCGCGCGGCGGCTGGTGGTTGTGGCCTCCGAGGACGTCGGCCTGGCCGACAACACGCTCCTCCCGCTCGCGACGGCGGCATACACGGCGGCGCAGCAGATCGGGCTCCCCGAGGCGCGCATCCCGCTGGCGCACGCAACGGTGGCGCTGTGCCTGGCGCCCAAGTCGACGCGCGTGTACCGGGGGCTCAACAACGCGTTCGCGGCCCTGCGCGAGCCGGGCGTGGCGGGCCTGCCGATCCCTCTGCACCTCCGCAACGCGCCCACGCGGCTGATGCGCGAGATGGGCTACGGGGCCGAGTACAAGTACAACCCCAACTACAAGGACGGGAGGGTGCGGCAGGACTACCTGCCCGACTCGCTCCTGGGCAGGCGGTTCCTCGAGGACAGGGACCTGGGGACCGAGATCGATCCGGATCTCGTCATGGGCGAGGACTGATTTGGCCGGATTAGGCGGTTTTGTTTTCGGTCTGGAACATGAGGATTGTATAAAACAGGATGGGGGAGATTGTCTGGAGCATTTTTGTATGCAATATTGCAATATTGGGATATCCACAGCGCGCGTTTACTTGGACAGACGGGGCCCTTGTGCAAATATAGAAGACTGACCACAACCCCAATTGGGGCAACGAAGCCGTCACTGAACGTGTATCAGATCTGGTGCTCGGCAAAACGATAAAGCTTGGACCTTGAAACGGGCGCTAAACATACAGGTCGCAGCAGAGGACAAAATGTGGTGAAGAGAAGGGAGAGAGGGAGGGGGGGGGGGCTACACAGAGATATTCCTAGAAGAACCCAGACAGAGGCGCGCGATCAGGCATTGGCAGCAGTATTTGCCAGCCTGGCCAGGGGCACAACGACGCGGTCGTAAAACTCAAGGGCTGGGTTGGCCGCCGCCGACGGCACGGACCAGGGGTCGTCGACGGCCATGACGTCAGCGGTTCCGCCGCTGCCGTCGCCGCTTTCGTCGTCGCCGTCACCGTCGGCATCCCCGAGGCAGAACCTGACGGCGGCGTGGTACGGCGACCCGACGCGAAAGGCCAGCTCGGCGTCGACGTGCTTGAGCACGTGGCGGCGGAGCAGGCGCGCGTGCGGCTCGTGGAACGTCTTCATGTCCTTGGACAGCGTTATTGCAGTTGTTGCTGTTGTGGCCCCGTTGGTTTTGCCGTCACCGGTGCCGCCCCGGGCCGGCCTCCTCCCCTCGAGGAAGTTGGACAGCGGCGCCCACAGCGCCACCTCGAGCAGCACCAGCCCCAGCGAGTACAGGTCGTAGCGCAGCCGGTAGCCCTGGGCCGCGGCGCCCTGGTAGGCCGGGTGCCGGTACAGGGCGGCCGCGACGTCGGGCGAGCGGCGGGCGCGGTCGATGGTCGCCCACTCGCTCTCGTGGCGCGAGTAGTCGAAGCCGCAGACGAGCGGGGTGCGGAAGAAATCGGCCGCCAGGGGCAGGTCTGGGAGGATGGGAGTGGTCGAGGAGCAGGGTCGGAACAGGATGTTGTCGCTCCGGATGCCCTTGTGCAGCCAGCTGGACCGGTACAGCTCCGAGAGGGTGCCGGCCAGCGCCGAGGCGAGGACGTACCGCTGCTCGAGCGGCGGGCGGAACTTGGTCTTCGGGTCCAGGAGCAGGCGGAGGGAGATGGGTTGGTGATGTCGGTCGTGGGGGAGGGCGAGCGTTGACGGTTTTTGTTGCTGTTGTTTCTGGTCCTCCTCGGTGAAGCGGAAAACCAGCCACCAGCAGTAGTGCTCGGCGTCGTGGATGCAGCCCTCGGCCCGCGGCGTCAGGAAGGCCGGGTCCCTGGGCCCGCCGAGCAGCATGACGAGGCGCCGGATGCGCTCTGTCAGCCGCCGCTTGTCGTCAAGGGAGACGTCGCGGTCGAAGTCCTTGCGCTCGAACAGGAACAAGGCACGGCCGTTGCCGGCGCCGCCATTCTGCTTCTTCTCGGCGAGGAACCGCGGCAGGCGCGCGAAGCCGTCCGGCAGCGCAAAGTCCGCAAGACGCAGGGCGCCTGCGGCAGCAGAACCAGAGGGCGGCGGCGGTAACGAAGACGCGGCCGGCCGGGGCAGGTCGGCCGAGATGGCCTTGCGTTCGATGCCGGAGCGCACCAGGGCCGAGGCCGAGGCCGAGGAGGCGTCGGCGACGGCGGAGCGGACGAGGTCGATAGACTCGCGGTCGACGGCGCTGCCGACGACGACGATGCTGACGCGCACGTCGCTGGCGTCGGGCCCCGGACGGGCGGAGTGGGGGAAGGACGACTCGGCCAGCAGCTGGTTCAGGCGCGTGACGTGGGTCGCCAGCTCGGCCACCAGGGCCTCGAACTTGGCGAGGTCCAGGATCGACCAGCGGATCTTGTTCCACGTGCTGGTCTTTCTGCGCATGCGGCCAGGCTCGGCGGCGGCGTCTTTGGCGGTCTCAGCCTTGTTGAGATCCTCCTCGCCGGCTTCGTCCATGTCGGTCTCTGCTTCGTCGTCTTCACTCTCCTTCTGCCTGCTGCGCCGGAACGAGCGCTGCATACGGGCGACCAGCTCGGCGAGCTTGTCCGACCTGGTGGGCTCCTCGGTCGTCGGCTCGAGACCGTACCTGTTGCTCAGGGCCTCGTGCTCCCGAAACAGGGCCGCGATCTCGTCGAGCTGGTGCCGCAGGATGTCGCAGAGCGGCACCAGACGCGGGAGCAGGCGGGTCTGTTGCTCCTGCTGCTGCCTTCTGGCCGCAACGCTGCCATCATCTCTCTCTTTTGCCGTCTCTTCCGCGTCCTCCTCGCCGCCGGCAGTCGCCGTCTTGGTGGTGGGCGCGGTGGCCAGGCCGCAGTTCTCCCCCCACATCTGCAGGCGGAAGCGCTCAACCTCGAGGCGGAGGACCAGCCGCTCGGCGTCGCGGCTGAAGTTGAGTCCATTGCGGAACGCCTTGACGGCGAAGACGGCCGAGTGGAAGGCCACGCCGGCGATGGACAGGTACGTGCCGGGGTCCATTTTCGGTTCTGGATGGGGAAGCAATTTGATTGATACAAATCCGTTTCGGGCCTGACTGAAGGACGGCGATTTGGCGAGTGGACGTTCTGGAACGGCGCCAGCTGTCCGTACATTAGCGCCAGGCACAGGCGCAAGCTTCCCGAACCCAGGCCCTCCCTTATGAAGTCGTCGAATGTCGTCGCGGCCTGCGGGGCTGTGGCATGTTTACCACCCTGCGTCATTCGCAAGCGTGCGGCTGAGCCGGCAGCCGACCTCCCCGGTTGTGGATGCGTGTATGTTCTCGTCACCTGCTGCGGCGAGGCCTCCCGCAGCTGAGGAAAAGATGCGGCTGAGGCCAGCTACCCCGCGAGACAGACCACAACAAAACAACCCCGCGATGGCAGCAACGAAGAGGAGACTAAAACCAACGGGGACAGCAAGATGGCGACGACCTACATCTACCCCTCGGCGTTTTCGCCATTTACATCGCTGACGTCTGGCTCCAGCCACAACGGCGTGCTGGTCAGCGGCACCAGTAGCGGCGCCGGCGGTGCTATAAAATCGGCAACTACCGAGGCTTCAGATGCGGCCAGGGCAGCCCGGGGCAGCAGCCTGGCGGCGTTTATATGCCACACGGCGTACCTGGAGCAGAGCCTGCAGAGCGAGCAGCAGTCCGGGTTCTTTGCTGGCAAGCGCAGGGTCGTCACAGCAGACCGCACGCGGATCGGAGAGGGCGCATCGTTCGTGGTGGACCGGGCAAGGCTCGTGGACGGACCCCTAGCCCCAGACAGCAAGCCCGTCTACGTCGCCATCAAGACGGCGCGCGAGGGCAGCACGGCAGACGCGGAGGACTCGGCCGAGCGCAGCAGGAGGTGGCGGGACACTCTCTTCGAGATCCGGGCGCTGCTGCACCAGCCGCTGCGCTACCACCCCAACGTGGTGCATCTGCTCGACATACGCTGGGACGGGTCCGGGTCGCTGTTCCCGACGCTGGTGGTCGAGCTGGCCGAGTTCGGGTCACTGCACAGCCTTCAGCGCGCGCGGCCGGCGCTGCCGTTTAGCGTCAAGCAGAAGCTCTGCTACGACGTCGGCAAGGGCCTGTCCATCCTGCACGCCTGCGGCATCGTGCACGGAGACCTCAAGCACGAGAACGTCCTCGTCTTTGCCAACCGCTACCCGGACCCGCCGGGCCAGCCCTACACGGCCAAGCTGGCCGACTTTGGCGGCGCCGTCATGGACATGGCCGGCGACGGCGACGGCCAGCACCGCGTGCCCTCGAGCACCTTCCCCCTGGACGCGCCCGAGATCCACAGCAGCAGCCGGCTCACGGTCGAGGGCGTTAAAAAGACGGATGCTTACTCGTATGGCATGCTGATATGGCGCTGCATGCTCGACTGCGACGACATGTTCCGCCTCGCCGGCGTCGGCGTGACGCTCCCCGCGCCCGGGCAGCGGCCGAGCGACGAGGTGCGCAAGGCCATGGTCGAGGCCAAGGAGGCCGACGCCGTGCTCGAGTGGGCCGTCTCGACCGTGTCGGCGCGCTTCCACGAGCGCCGCACGCCCGCGCCGAGCCTGCACCTGGTGATGGCGGCGCTCATGTTCACGCTGCGCGGCGACCCGGCCCACCGCGCCCTCGACCGCGCCCAGGCCCGGATGCGCGGCATGAGCGCCCAGACCAGCCGCGCCTACGTCCACCTCAAGGACGCCGCCAACGCCCGCACCGCCGAGAACAACAGGAACGCGACGCCCGGCCGCCACGGGCTGACGCTGGACGGCGTCGGCTTCGGCCTGGGCCGCATGGGCGACGAGTACGACGCCCAGAACAACCTGCCCGGCTTCCGCCCGGACCTGCCGCACCCGTCGCGCGGCGGCTTCGTCTTCGACCCCGTCAGGCTGGGCGCCCTGCTCGACTGGCAGCACCAGCGCACCATCCTGACCGAGTTCGCCGCCGCCGCCAGCGCCGCATCCTTCGATCCGGCCACGACGGAGCTGCAGCCCTGGACGGCCGCCTTCTTTCTCTACCAGTGCCACCTGGTCGGCTTCGGCACGCCCGTCGACCACCCGTCCGCGTGCCGCTGGCTGCTGGCCGCCGCCGACCCTGCCACCGAGACGGGGACGGTCGACTACCTGGCCCGGGCGTGGGTCGTCCGCGTGCACGCCGCGCTCGGCATCGACAACCCGCTCAGCCCGGCCACACAGCAGGACAACCTCTGGTGGAGCATCGCGCGCGGCCACCGGCACTGCATCGCCGACCTGCGGGCCCTCGAGGCGCGCCACCCGCGGGAGGAGGTGCGTTCCTGGACCGGCACCATCTCGTCGGCCGAGTCCCTGTACCGCGGAAGCACCGCGTCTACCGGGATGCCTGTCTTTATATCGCGCGTCCTGCGGCGGCCCTGGAACGTCGAGAGCATCGCCACCCTCGACGCGGAGATAATAAAGGAGCTGGGGGCCGACTACGAATCGTGCCTGCGCTGTCCACGGCGCCCCGCGGCGGCGACAGTCGAAGAGGAGGAGACGGATGAGCAGGGACGGCGGCGACGGGAAACAACAAGGCGTGAGTATCGCTTCGACAAGATCTTTGTCAACAAAAAGGGCCACGGCCTCCTGCACCTCGCGGCGTCGATGGGCGCCGAGGCGGCCCTGCAGCACCTGCTGGACCGGTACGAGTGCGACATCGACCTGCGCAACCAGTCGCACGCCGAGACGCCGCTGCTGTGCGCCGTCCGCTCGGGTCACGTGTCGTGCGCGCTGCTGCTGCTCGACCGCGGCGCCTCACCCACGGGCGACGCCGGCCTCGTCGAGGAGGCGCCGCTGCACTGCCTCTTCAACCTCGCCGAGGACGACGCGGCCCTCCTCGTCGGCCGCCTGCTCGACGCCGGCGCCGACCTGGAGCAGGTCACGGGCAGCATGCGCCAGGACGTCCGCGGCGTGGTGGCCGACTGGCAGGACACCCTCGGGCTCCGTGTCACGCCCCTGGGCCGCGCCGTGCTGCAACAGTGCCTCCCCGCCGTGCGCGTCCTCCTCTCGCGCGGCGCCGACCCCCTAGGCCGCAGCTGCGTCGACAAAGACGGCAAGAAGCTAACCTATGTGAAGTCGCCCGTGGAGCTAGCAGCCGTCCTGACGCTGCCAGACATCCTCGAGGCGCTGCTGCGGGCTGTCGACGAGAGGAGAGCGACGGCTTTGGACAACAGCAGCGGCAGCGGTGACGCCAAACAGCAGCAGCAGCAGCAGCGGCTGGCGGACTTGGACTGGGACTGGGACGAGAACGACATGCTGGAAGCCGCGCACGCCGGCACGGTTACAAACTTCGACCCGCTCCTTATGCAGAGCCGCCTTGTGCGGTGCGGCGTCGACTACAAGACGAACCTGGCCCGGACGCTGCGCATCCTGCGGGACCGGCGGCGGCGGAGGCGGCAGCAGCAGCGAGAAGACGAGGCCGCGTCGTCGTCGGGGAGGAGCCTGTGCGTCGAGGCGGCGTCGCGCGGCGCGGGCCTGGACGTCATGGAGGCGCTGCTGGACCTCGGCCACCCGGTCGAGGGCTCGCCCGGCTGGCGGCCGATCCAGCACGCCGTGGTGGCCAACAACGAGCGCGCGTACCGCCTGCTCGTCGACCGGGGCTCGCCGCTGACGTTCCCCGGCGGCGGCGGCGGCGGCGAGGAGCAGGCCACGACGCTGCTGCAGTTGTTCGCGGCGCGTCCGGGACACACACCCACCGGGCTCGCCATCGCGGAGCACCTCATCGCAAACGGGGTCGCCATCCAGGGCGAGGCCGGGTCCGGGTCGCCATCGGTGATGAACGCGCTGGGGCTCGCGGTCGACAGGCGGTATTTCGAGCTCGCCGACCTGCTGCTTTCCCACGGCGCCGCGGGGGAGGAGGAAGGCCTGAACGGCTTCTACACGAGCAGCGACGTCAACGACAAGACCCTTGGCGGAAGCGAAGGGGAGGTCGCCGCCGACGACGGCACCATTCCCGGAGGAGGTTGCCCCGATAGGATGTCGCTGCTGGGCCTCAAGCTGCAGAGCCACGACCTGGCCTCGCTCGAGTCCATCTCGTACCTTGCCCGCGTGCACGCCCTCGCGACAGGGCGGCAACAGGATCAGAGCCGCGGAATTAGTATCAACCCCCTGTGCAACGAGTCGACCGGGCTGAGCGCCGTGCACATGCTGGCCCTGTTCCCCGCCGAGCGCTGGAACAGCCACGCCCAGACGTCGGAGCGCATCGTGCAAAAGGTGCTCGACATGTTCCCCGACCGGGCCTCGCTCGGCGCGCACGCCGTCCACCCGCGTCACGGCACGCCGCTGAGCGCTGCCGTCATTGGCGCCAACGCCCCTGTCGTCGCCGCCCTGCTGCAGTCCGCGTTTGCGGCTGATCTCGACGCGCCCGTCCGCGTGGAGATCGACGGTTCGGTCCACGAAGAGATCAGCCCCCGCGCGCTGGCCGCGCTGCTGGCCGAGGATGCCATGCGTTGTTTCGAGCAGGCTGCTGCTGCCGCTGCTGCTGGTGGCGATGCTGGGCAGCAGGAATCGGCCGAGAAGCCCACTCCACCGTTCCCGTACTCTGCGGCCGAGTTTGACAGGCTGAGACGCCAGCTCGACGTCGCGTCCATGCTGGCGCCCCTGACCGACAGCAACACCACCACCATCGACACCCCACCGCCGTCCGCCGAATTCTACGACGGCAAAATGCTCGAGTACGAGCAGGCCATGGCACACGCCGCCTCTCCGTCCCCGGCTGCCACCCTTCCTCCAGACACCACCACCATCGCCCCAACACCCCTGCAGCAGCTCGAGTCGCACGCCAACCGCCTCGGCCTGCCAGCGGCAGTGGACGCCAGGGACCCGGACATGCCGGTCGACCTGTCGGTCGTCACGGAGGAAATGCCGAGCGGCTGGCACGAGGGGGTCGAGATGGACGCCAAGATGGCGCTGCGAGTCTTTCTCAAGTCGCTCCGGTCTGGCGACTCGGGCTTTGGCGACTCGGTTACGGGGTTTATGGACAAAACATTTAACACGAGACGGGGACGGGGTGCTGTTGGGTCGATGTAACTGTTCAGGGGACACGTCCCATATTTGTCCTTCATGTCTAGAGCCATCTAGTATCACCGGGTTTTACAGGTCGCCGCGATGAGTACTGGCCATGACGGTCACAGTGGCCGCCTCCGTATTTTCGCCCCAACCACAACATCTCGAATCTCTTTCCCGTCCACGGCTACATGATTCTTCTCCCTGAGCTTTACTCGTTCGTCGTTTGCTCATCACTCAACCCATCCCGGATTGTGGGAAGAAGCAGTTCGCGGTGGCTTTTGGCCCGTTTCCGGCGTCAGTCCTTCCCGATGGCGTGAGGACGGACATGATGACACCATTTTGAAGATGTCTCTGGATGCGCGTCATCGTTTCTTTTTTTTTTTTGAAAGCTTCAAGTCCCGACCAACCTCCCCATTCATCCCTCTGAAACGAGAAACCCGATGCGGTCTTTTTCCCTCCGGCAACACGCACGCGTGGCATGAAACGCGGTCTTTATTGACAACCCATCCACATTATCCACTCCCAATATCGAGCATAAGGCATAACGGCCGGCGCGCTGTAGAACTATGCACGCTCCCGCGGCTCCATATCACGCGCCGGGAGCGCCTCGTCATCCGGCTTCACATCTGCCGAGGCTACGAAATACCGCCACTTTCCGTATATGCGAGGGAGTGAGGGGAAAAGACGTACAAGGGGAAAAAGAAAACTAAACATCAAGCGCAGGACGCGCATTAGCTAAAAGATATTTCGCGTGGCTGTGCGATGGTGCAATATAGTCAAGACAGAAGGAAAGCAAGAAAATAAATTAAATAAGTCATTAAACCCAACAACGCATCGTACGTTTGCGAACCCTAGCCTTCGGCAAGTGCAACGTTATTTTATCTAGCCGGGTACAACCAACGGGAGTGGAAAGGGCGTTTGTCTAACCGCTTCCCTTGACGTCTCCGCCAGATGCGTTGGCTCCGGCCTTCAAATGTGCGGAGCACTCATCCCATTCTTTTTTTTCGTCCTTTAATACGGCCACGCCTCTACCTACACACAGCATGTGACGATTAGAGAATGCTTAGCAAACGAGCCGTCTTTGGACGAAGACGGGCTCATCCCGGCTCTTTTTGGGGGCGGCGCATGTTCGGGGAACACCACGAACGGACGGAGGTATGTACGTTTTCGTGACACGTCGACAAGCGTGAGACAAAACATGGGGAACCCGGATGACCAAATGCCACACGCTGGCCATGGCGGCTCCATCGTCTCGGGCTGACAATAGTAGCGTCCTCGAGACGTGAGGAGTCGCCATTGTTTGCCCCCGTTCCCTCGTAATCTACATGATATTGCCCAGGGGGATTCGCCAGTCTCAAGATCGGCGACGGGATCCTCACTCTGCGGACGGGCAGTCTTGACAAGACACGAGGGGCGCAAGCGGGGCATGCAAGATAAACAAAGGTCGGTCGGCGAGTGTATGGAGTCACCGACCGGGAACACGTTGCTTTTTTTTGGGATGGCGATCTCTGGTCTGGGAGGAGCACGAACCACTTTTGGTAAACGGTGAGCATGGTACAAGGTCATCACCAGTTCCCGAAGGAGCACAGGGCGTGTGTATCGTGATTATTGGACTAGGTCCCCGTCAAAGCGCAGAGAGGATGACCCACGGGGATGGGCAGAGGATTCTGACGAGTCGAAAAAAAAAAAAAAAACACTGCAAAAACTCAACCCATCATCATCGCCACGCTCTCCCTGCTCTCGCCCGTCGAGTGACACCAACGCCGTCCAGACGGACCCTATTTCGCCGGGAGGGTAACATTTCAGATGACACAAGGAGTTCGGCAGATACGATTCTCGGCCTTCTCTTGTGTTCACCCCCTGGCCAATATCGCCAAACCCACCCCGCGTCCTCAAACGTCGACCCAGCTGACGCCGCCACTTTTTTTTTCTTTCCCCAAGCTTTGACCTGGTGTTTCTCACTACCAGTCGGCCCGTGAGTGAAAACCCACATGGCGTGGAACCGGTCTGGCAAGACGAAGGACATGAGAAATGGGGAACGAGTAAAAGGAGCGTTAGGCACGGTGTGGGTGCGTGGTTTCTCCCAATAAATAGCTCCCACACCCGGCGACGGGCGCACACATCTAGGCTGAGACCTCTACAAGGACCCCGCAGAGGAAAGCAATGCTGCCTGTGCCCGGGCCTTCCTGTCCTGGCAGAATATGGCGTGTTATTGCTCCTCGGGAGTCGGGGTGGGTAACAGCTAGGCTTTTGCCAACGTACACCGGCCGTGAAAAGGGAAAGGGCTGCCCAGGGGGTTCTGTGGCTCAGGCCTACTGGATGTCAAAGCGCCGGGAGCGGGAGCTTGTCTTTCTTGCTTTCTTTCTTGTCGATAATATGGCAGGCAATTGTGGGGGAATATGAGCTCGGACGTAAATCCGACGGAAAAAAAAAAAAAAAAAGAGACAACGAAGTAGGGCCACGCCGGCCCGAGATGGTCACGACAAGGAGAAGCCCCATCTGCTAGTTCGGGCTTGGGCCCTCGATAAAAACACATTGCTCACACGCTCGGTTAACCTAACCCTCCTCTTTTTTTCTAGCTTGTGGGTTGCGGATCATCAGCTGCACGCACACGAGCGTTCGTCTCGCGCACGGATGCGGAGGGCTTAGCCGATGAGATGGATACTACCACCTACCACCCATCTCGGCCTGGAGGGGCGCAAGGTGTCGGGTGATGGTGAAACGCCAGGAGTGGAAAAGCCCAGCCTTGGAATGGGGAACAGGCGAGCAGAGCAAAGCCGGGAGTTCGATTGACAGGATCCTGCTATAAAAAGATTTTGGCGATTTTGCCTCCACCCATGGACGGGCGGGGGTTGCATGTTTTGGTGTCTTTGATCGAACGGCAGGCGCGACCGAACGGAGACGCGGCCACGTGGGAAGGAACCTGTTTTTGGGCCGACGGCGGGTCTGAGCTCTTGCTCGATGCGACTCGCGGCCGCATCCGGAAGAGGAAGGCGATACGGCCGGCACCCTACATTGAGACGGCCGGTGTCAGAGACAAATGCGTGTCGCGGCGTCTGCACCTGCCTCGACCTGCCTCTGTTCGGCTGCCAGAATCGTCGGCAGATTTTTGACAGTCTGCAACGCCAGAAAAGACAGGACTCGGCAGTTGCGAGACCAATCGGCCGGCCTTTCGTCTGGGGGTCACACCCGCCTCTCCGCGTCCCGGGCCACAGCCGAGGAATGCCACTCCGTACCGTGGCCGCCTGGCATCCATCAAAAATGGCATCCCATACAGTGTGACTGTGGCATCGCATCGGGTGAGCAGGGCTGTCAATCAAGGCCGAAAACCGCCGGTGGAGACAAACCGGAGCGATTTGTCCATGTCGGGAAGTGACGGCTCTTGACCCCGCTGTGATTCCGTTTCTGTCCCGCTGGCTGGGAATGTGAACGATGCGACTGGCTTCACGGGATGGCGACACCAGTCCCGCGTCTCCCTCCGGCTCGCCGCTGGCCGCCTGGCCGCCTGGCTGCATGGACAAGGACCGAGCAGTTCCGTGCGCTGGTTTTGCCGCCTGCTGTCTTGCATTGCGCCATGCACGAGATACGTGGCCGAGGAGGTCCGAGAGCCTTCATACACGGCGTCATGATCCCTCCCTTGTCATGATATGCCAAGGCACTCTGATGAAGGGTGGCACCGCGGAGAAGGACATCACATCGCACAGGGATCCCCCACGGCAGGATGGCCACAAAATGACGCCCGCCGCGAAAGCCAAGATTTGCTTTTTGATGCTATTGGAACTCTGTTCCCCTTGCGGTCTTGCTTTTTCGTCCCTCGCCTGCCGGCCAGAAGCATGTAAACGAAACGAAACGAAAAAAAAAAAAAAAAGGCAGTCGTTCCCCACATGTCAGCGGCGGAGGAGGTTAGGTTCGTGCCTACGATGGCGTATCCGTCCATTCTCGGTGAGACGGACACGAACCGCACAAGGCAAACCGGTACTAGACTGCATACTCTCGGTCAACGTATCCAGGTCTGTCTGCCTGGAGCTGCATGCACAGCCTGATGTGATTTCTCGAGACAGCTTGGCGACAAGCTTCAGCCGAAGGCGCTAAAGCTGGCAGAGCAGTCATACTCGACAAGGAACACACCAGAAAAAACTAAACTTGGTGCTGAAAGCTTGCCCCTTGGCTCAAACGGCCGACTGTCGTCCTCCATGTGGCGAGAGAACTACAAAACGAGGAATACGCGAAGAAGGAAGGTGGAAGCAGACGGCGTGTGGCGTGGCGTAGTGTCCGACGAGAATGAAACAAAAATAAAGGCAAAAAAAAAAAAATTAAACTATCGTCGCTCCACCGTAGACCGACCCACTCAGGTCGCAGGGGCAACCCGTGGTGCCTGTTCGGAGCACCTAAGCACGCATAGGGGAAGAAGACCGCGCCGGCCACGAAGCCGTCGAGCTGAACGCCGTAGGATCTGTCTTCTGGGTGGCTCGCTGTGTTGCCTAGCAGGGCAAAAATCCGCGGCGCCATGACCCCTGGCCGCATTGGGTTGTGGCCGCAGATGCTGCCTGGACGTGCGGAAAAGAGGAAAACCAGCACTCGCTAGCACAAAATTTGGGCAGGGAGGGTGTGCGTGTTGGGAAAAACCAGCAGGGAACCCCCGAAGAGGGGCCAGGCAGGCGGCTTGGTCCGTCGAAAGTCTAAAAGACAAAAAGAGCACACGCTGGCGAGCGGGGGAGGGAAGGCGTGCACTCCGCCTGGACACGATCCGCGGCTAGCTTCGGCCGGTGAGCGACGTGCTGGTTGGGCATTGCGATGTCGCGGTGTGTGATATCGATCTCGGGGGTGTGAAGGACAAGTCTGGGCCGGCCGAGTTCGTTATTGGAGCGGGTGTCTCTCGGGCAAAAAGAGCGGCAGCTTTTGTTTGGACAATTTCGTATCGTGCTAGCCCCGTCGTGATCGCCGCCCGATGGTGAAGGCGTCTGGCTAGCCGAAAAAAAAAAGCTCAGACGAAAACATTCGGATCAGATATGGGCATGGGAACGTGATGCTTTTTGAGGCCTGCCACAGCGGCAACTCCCCGGCCAATACGGAGGCGAGCCCCGGCTCTGGCTCAGCCGTAATGAGCAGCGATGGCCTGGCCGAAGAAATGCAGCGATAATCGGTGACCCAGATCCTCGGGGTGAGCTAGTTGACCACCTTCGCGACAACAAACAAACCGGACTTTAACCACGTGAGGAAACTCACCGGTCCACCCATCCGCACCAGACGACACCGTTGCGTCGGGGCTGGTGGTGGTTGTGGTGTTGCAAAAGCACGCGCGCAAATCAAGACGAGCAGAGCCCCGCCCTTCTTGTTTCGAGACACGAAAAATAGGGGGGGACCGGCTGGCCGGCGGGACAGAAGCCGCGTGGAAGGATTTGCCGCTAAGAAAGACGCCGGCCCGACGCCGTCTGCTTTTTCCCAGCCTAACCCAGAAGATATCATTTTTCGCTGGAGATCAGGGCGTCGATGCAGCAAAATCGCCGACTGGCATTTTCTTATTTGTTTGTTTTTTATTATGCATAAAAGGAACAGACGAATCACAGTTTCTGGGCCCTTGAGCCCATGAACCCTGCATGAGTCTAGACACTAGCTGGATGTCATCACTGGTGATCTCGCTGTTGATGAAAACATACCGTGCAGAAGCGCGAGAGCGGCTGCAAGAAACAATGTGACCTGTCGGGATCTGTGCGAGAGAGATGTGCCTCTGTTCTGGTCGCGGCCCGATAGCTCGCGGGAACAGGAGAACAAGGACGGATGGGATGGTTGGGGTTGAGACTTGCATAGAGCAGAGCCTTGTTGCGAAGAGGAAAAGAGAAGAAAAATGAACAACCTGCCCGACAGGAGCCGCGACTGCCGCGGAGCAAGCTCCGGCCTGACGTGTGCTCATCCCCGCCCATGGAATCGTGAGAGGTTAGCATGGAACCGTCCGCCGCGTCGAGGTCGTCAAGCGCGTCAATAGGAAAGCAACCATTGCGCTCCCCCACGCCGACGGTGAGCCTATATGGAAGGCATTTATTCAACACCACACCCTCATCCAATGGATCACAGCACATGGATGCTTCTGAAAGTAAAAAGGTCTGGCCAGTGTGGGGTCTGGCGGTTTGCTTTTTCTCTCGGGCTGAATGTGGGGGCTTGGGGGCTTCAGGGTCGCGGATGGCGGCCGCAGCACCCCTCGTCCCCGTGCTTGGGGGCGGGGTGACGGTGAAACCAATACCAAGAGACCGTCACATCACGACATGGGAGGAAGGGACTGAAAAAATCCATGGCCCGATTCCGGCAGTGATGGAATCACATCACAGCTCCGCCACGGGCACGAAGAAAAAAGGAAACAGTGGCTTTTTGTGGCGGCCTAGCGCATGTGATGGGCGGTGGATAATATGTGACGGAGGAGCCCCGCGGAACGGCCATCTCATTCGGCGCGGTAAGCCATCCTCGTATTCTTGATCAAGGTGCAAGCCAGCTGAGAGCTGAAAGGGCACCTACAGGCCATCGGATAAACAAACAGCCTAGGTATTTCGAGAAATCGGCGGATAGCGGCGAGGGAGGGAAAGGGTTGTATCCAGGAAAAGGCGCTGTTGAAAAGGCGTGCCACTACTACCGCATCGAGGCACGGCAGCCTTCATCCCATGTTTTCCCCATCAATCTTCCCCGCGCGAACCTAGCTGTTCCTGATTCCTTTAGAGTGGGCGACCAGTCATCTGTCAGTCAGCCACCCGAGTGGCACAGGAGGGAGGAATCCCTCCCGCCCTCAATCACCAATACTGCCCTGCCGCCGTCGCGGGCACGTTTGAGATCCGCAGTGGCGGATGCCGGACGGCACAGGCACCGCGGTGCCCGTGCCAGGCACGAACGTTAATTCGATCTCTCTCTCTCTCAATCACCAATACGTGGCGGCACAGTTTCCTGGTGGCGCGCACCCCTTGTTGGCTCAAGGTTTCCGAACCACCGTGATATCGACGCATATGGAGGCCGAGGAGACAATCACAGATCGATAAGAATCAATATCCGCAAAGAGAAAAGAAAGGAAAAGCAAAGAAAAGCAAGCACAGAAATGAACGCTAGCCGGCATGACAGGAGCCAGGGAGCACTTCCGCGGGGTCTTTTCCGTTTGTGGCTTGCCAGCAACCACATCCTCGGTGTCCCTTGGCGGAAGGCGGCCACCTCTGACAGAACCCCCACCGGGGTGATCCTTGATGAAACCCCGACGGCCGGATATGGTGGCTTTTTGGGGCCGTGGTGATTTTCTATCCAAGGGATCCTGAGGCTGCTATCGCGGCCGTCATTCCACCGCTCGCTCGGCATCCGTTATCTATTATTTCTTTGTCAAAATAAGAGCAAAAGGGAGAGGAGAAAAAGAAAAAGAAAGAACATAACGAGATAACGATGGTGGGTGGTACCAAAGCACGTGTGCCCCCACGGGTAAGATCAATGCATGGACACGGTGACGCGACGGTAGGCTGCCGGGTGACGAGAAGTACCACCCAGCAAAAAAAAAAAAAAAAAAAAAAAAAAAAGTGCCCAGATGTGATACCCTCGGGCACCCGCATAAAGCCAAACGCCGGCCGGACATTAGCCGCTGCCGAGGGACAGCTCTTTCCCCTCGTATCTCTGCTTATATGCTATGCGGTGCTGCTGAGGCCATGATTGCGATATCACACTTTTCAAACGGGACGTTGTCGAGGCAATCAACGCCAAGGTTGGGCGCCCCTGCATGCATGCAGCATGCTTTGTGGTTTCCTCGTGCAGATCTGTATGCAGCTAGAATATGTAGCCTGCGCGTTTGTGACCATCACCGTCACGCCGATATTACCCAGCCCGGCTCTTGGCCGGTTTTCACATAAAGATCGGAACCACAAGACGGCTTGGAATCGGGCCATCACATGACGACACACTAGACAGGGAGGGGCTCGAGGGAGAGAGGATGCGACGGTGTGATCGACCGACTGGTGAGCTGGGCAGAGACTGCTGCTGGTGGATAATTATTTTCTCTTTCCTTTCTCTCCCCTCGTCGGTAGAGGTTGCGTGCGGTGGGGGGACACCGGGGCCAAATGTCACGTCGGGAAAATGACAATGATGAACTGAGTTCTCGCAAAGGTCAATCCCGGGCCGGGCTCCCTCGGATTCTTCGAGAATGTCGTCAGGCTGGCCCTGCTCGCCTTGGTTTTGGTTCTGACGCTGTTTTTTTTTCTTGGTCATCAGGGCAAGCATGGAACCAACAGCACCCAACCAACATGGATTGATTGTCAGCGGTCAGGTCAGGATCGTCCGTGACAACGTTGCGTCGACGGGCCAAGTCAGGCAAGGGAGGAGAACAAGGAAAAAGGGCCGTTGCTTGACAGCCCGCCAGCGGGGTAATCCTTGTCTCACGAGGCTGCTGCCGTCGAATAAGGCCGAATTGGGCAGCAAAACGGACACATCCCAATGAGCCCGTCAATCACTTTTTTCTTTTGCGTAGTCTTGCGTCTTGGCCGGGTCCTTTTGTGGGTGGGTGGTGCGGCGAGCTGCCGCCCTATCCCGCTGTAACCGCTTTTGGGTTGCTGATTCGGGCACGACACCACACAATGTCCGTTTGCGCCTGCCAGGCCACGGACCCGTTTGCGTTGCAACGGGCCGGCGTGCTGGCTGGGACGCTCAAAGCTTCGCCTAAGCGAGCTTTTCGACAAGCGAAGTCCGGAACGCGCCCGATTTGGATACGAAAATACCTGCCTCGGCGGAAGCGAGCGAGTGAGCGAGTGAGCGAGCGTCTGCAGATCGGCTTTTTTTTTTTTTTTGTGCGTGTGTGATATTGATGCCGGTCGGGACTGGACGCAGCATCGAGGCACAGCAAAAAGGGGAGCTTCCAGCCAATGGCACCTTGGTTCCTTGCGCTGCTGCACATACAAATTGAACGGGTGCAGCAGGCAATCACCAAGACTGCACCTGCAATTCGAAGAACGAACTGGGGGTGTGGGGACCCGGTGGCTGGCCCATGCCACCCTCCGGAATCCTGTCTGTCCATCCACGCAAATCGAATCTGGCTTTCCTGACCTGAAAGGGCAAGTGCTTTCCCAGCACCCCTGCCGCGAGTGGGGAGACGAGTGTGGGGCCGCCGTCTTCCGCGTCGACGCCAAAGTCTGGTCCGGCCACTCACGACCCCTGCGAGGAGACGGGCGAAAAAGAACCTGAGAGGAGGGAAGAAAGAGCCCGAAGGGTCGTGGCCTGGCCAGTGGCACGCCTGAACACCCCACCCATCCAGCTATCCGTATTTGGATACAAGCGTCCCGACGTCTCTGGAGCTGCGACATGAAGCACACGAGATATAATGTGTGAGAGAGAGTGTGCGTGTGCGCCTCGACTCCTCTCCTGCCCGTTTTGTGTGCAAGACGAGCCAATCGCGTGCCGTCCAGGATGTGACGAGTCGGTGCCCAGCTCCAGATGCGTAGCCGACTTCAAGAGCCGGCCGGCGTTTTGCGAAGTCCGAGGCGGTTTGTAACCGGCGGGGTTGAACACGGCAGAGAGCGGGCGGTGGACGGACGGTTGGGGGAGGTAGCATCGGGTCCTCGATGGCGAGAAGTGCGTGCTGGCTGTGCTTGGCTCATGACGAGCAGGCCTCGGGCCGGGCTGCACGCACGGTCGATGAGCTGCCCGGACTTTAGTCAAGATGGCAGGCAGTCTAGCACAACCCCATGAGGTTTTGTTTTTGTGCAGGGTTTGTGTAAATCACGCAAGGCTCGCTTTGTCCCAGGTGGCTGGTTCGAAAGCGCCGTCGACTTGGGGGGGTAGGCGTTTGCGGATGGGGCCCTCATCGGCCGCCGGAGCCACGGACTCGCCGATTCCGGCAGGGGAGGCAACATCATTCTCAGGGCGGCTGCCTACAGCACAGGCGTCCATGCTTGATGGAGGCTGCTTGTGAACAATGCCACGTCGATGAGCGGCCCAAACCCACCGAGCAGCACATCAATGGATACGCTGCTCTCTGTATGCATGCACGCGTGCTCAACCACCTGGACTCCAGCCACGGAACCAAACTTGGTCGCCAGCCGGGAGCCGTTGCTATTGGCCGGACCGGCGCAGAAGTCCGTGCAGCCCCGCGCGCTGTCTCGAATGGGTAGGGAGTATGTAGGTAGGCATGCGGTGCGCCGTCGAGTGTTTCCTGGGGCGCGGCGTCATTCCATCAATTTGCAGCCTGGAATTTCCGTCTCATCCAATCTCCGCGACGCGCGCTTTACCCGGCCGGCAGTGGGTGGCTTCTCAAAAGTTAAACACGGAACGGGCAGGGAGCCAGCGGCAAGCGAAAAATAAAATACAGACAAACGATAAAGTCGAACCGGCAGATGTCGATGTCGATGTCGAAAGGGAAAATCTCCGTCTGCCGCCGTTGCCGCCCCGCGTGCCTTATTAGATTATTGCTCGGGGAGCCCCGGCTTGAGTGACCTTGTCATTGCGATGAGATGGCATCTTGTGCGAAGTTTAGTGAAGACTTGGAGCTAGACGGAGCGCCCCTGTCCTGGTCGGCTTGGATGAGCGCACCAGCCATCCAAAGAAGCGGGAGCTAGTGCCCAAAACAAAGATGAGGAAAACAATAACAAACCCTCGCGGATTTTCCCTGCTTTTGGCATCATGGGGTGTCATCACCGGAGAACGGAATGAGACAGGGCGCACGATCATCCCGCGCCTGTCAACGCCAACACACAACAACAAACAGCCCTGAATGGACGGTTCGTGCCTTGCCTGCAACAAAAAAAAAAAAAAAAAAAAAAGTCACCTGAGCATCGACTCGTCTCCGCAAGCAAGCGAGAGACGGAGACTATGCAACATCTACCGGTGCTGGACGCGCAAGGGCCAAGGAATAAAGTAGCAAAATATCACTACAGGGAGACGGGCAGGCACTCGGTTTCCTGGGAGCCGGGAAAAACGAACAACTTCGCCAAAACAAATATTCCCTGGCCCGTCCCACCGCAGTGATCTCGCTCAGGTTCGCCGGCCCCAGACCGAGCTCAGAACGGACGAACCATCGCCCGCTTCGGATGGAGAATGGGGAGAAGTTCATTTCCATGCGCTCCATGCTCGGCATAGTGCACCATTTATATGTATTGACCTTCTCTTGCTCTTTGGCGTCCCTGCCCATCACCCAATTCCCACACGCGTTGTGCTGCATTGTCGCCTCGCACATCTCTTCCACCCCTTGGAACTCGGCACGACTGGCGGGCGGCTCAAGAGGAGCGCAGTCTTGTTGCACCTGCGCTCAAGCAAGTGGAGCCGAAGGGGCGCAAAGAGAGGAAAAAGGTTCTTCACAAACTCGGTTGCGATCGTCGGGACGGTGGGTGCCGGTCCCCTGTGCTGAGGGGGTGGGATGGATCCCTTGCCCTATCCTCTTCGCCTTCCTTCCCCCTTCCCATAGTCCTGGTTTAGCCTCGTCCTCTCTGCCCTGGCCGCCTGGTTAGGGGCCGGAAGGAGCCCCGAGCTGTTGAGCTAGCGAGACCCTTGCACGTCTCCACTGGGTCGAGCCGAAGAAGAGGGCAAAAAAAGAGGAGAAAAGGATTCTTTTTTTGTTTTATTTTATCGTTCCTCCCTGGTTCTGGTTGCATATCACGCCTATCCTCTTTTGCATCAAGCGGCCGCGCGGTGCAGAAACGTGCATAATACAGCAGGGCCGTCACCCTCACCTTGGCTTCCCCGCTCTTCCAAATCAGCGGCTCGAGTTGTGCAAACCACGGACGGAGGGATGGGTGGTGGTGCATTGAGCGAGGGAGAGAGAGCGAGAGAGAGAGAGAGAAGGAGGGAGAATATCCTGCGAAGCGAACGTTTTGCTGGTCGCGGGCCGTGGCTTGTCTGCAGATCCCTTTTTGAGCCCGCCGCTGTCTAACTCCCACCGCACTGACAGCGATTGCGAATTCGGCGGGAGGGAGGGAGGGAGGGAGGCGAGGAGGATCAACGAGAGGCAAATGACAAAAAAAAAAAAAAAGATGAGATAAAAACGAGACTGACATGCGGAAAATCCACTGAAAAGGGAAAGAAACATGATCTGCTGCGGGACCAAACCCCTTCTGTCACAACATTTCTCTCTTCTCTTTCTCTCAGCTTCCCCTGCTCCAGATGCTCCAAAGCAAACACCGCACCGAGTCCTTGGGTCGGCTCCTTCATGAAAGGAGGGCCCGATGAACGATCCCAATACCTCGTCCAGCCTCGAAGCGAGGTCGTTGGCGGCGGCGCTGATCCTTCTCTCCAGTTCTCCAGTTTGCGCGCTGGCCGCTAGCTCATCCTAAACCGTGGAGCCGTGTTTCCCAGTCGGCCCCATCTTTTTCTTCGTTGGTCGTTGCGTTTTTTTTTTCTTGCACCGGTGGCGTGGGAACACTAACCGGCGGGTCCCTGCTAATGTGTGTTACGTCTACCGTTGGGGCTGGTGAGACAGCCCTGTCCGCTTGGACCGACGGCGCTGGAGCTGGTGCTGGGTACAGTTAGTGCTGGTGTTGGTGCTGGGACGAGGCGCTGTGGGATCATGGAGGATTCCTGTCTGTTTGCAGTGACAGCAGCTGGAAAGCGTCATGCTCCCCTGCCAGATGTCATCCGCCGTAAACGCTCGCATCCTAATATTTATTCTGTTGCTTGTGCCTTTTCTGCCGTGCTTCTTGAGCTGGGCGCGGGTTGACCCTGGCACCTTGGCCTCTCCGTCTGCGCTGCCATGACGGGGATGGCGCATTGGCCCAGGTTGGGGCAGGCACACGGGGTTGCTGAAGGTGGGGCTGGGTGGTGTGGGCGACGGGGTGTGCCGTTTTTTCTTTTCTTTTTTTATTCGATTGAATTTTCGTCGGTGGCGGCGGGTGGGTCGCCGGGTGGGGGGTGCAGGATGTTTCTGCACCGGGTGGTGTGGCCTTTTTTTTTTTTTTTTTCTTTTTTTTCTGCCCATATGCACTGGGGCCGAACCCGAAACCTCGAGCTCAGGGCCCGGCCTGGCATGCGACTTTTAGCCAGGCACGCACCCACACACCCACACAGCTCTGCAGCCCGCTGCAAACCCCAGCACCCAACCCATGACAGAGCCCGTTGTCGCCCCTCCACATTAACCTCCGGCCGTCCCCCATACCTCTTGACCTGACCTTCAGCGAGGCTCCTGCAGAAGTGCTGCACGTCTGTCTTCCACTTTTTTGACCTCGTCCGATCTCGTGTCGCCTGCCCACCCCCCCTCTAGCAAAACAAAATCCACCTCAATCCGGTGCATGATTGTCGCGACTGTTTCGGCTTCTTGCAACTGCTCCCTGTCGCCCGTTTAACCACGCTGGACTTGTGCTTTCTCTTCTCGTCTTTTTTTTTTTTTTTTTTTTTTTTTTTTTTTTTTTTTTTTTTTTTTCNCTCTTTTTTCACTGCTCACTGCTTATCACTGCTCTGGCGATTTTGCCGAGGACAAGGAGCAAGAAGAATTACTGGATGAATTGAATCGAACCCCAGAAATAACAACAATAACAACAACAAACACCAGAGCAACCACCCACGATACCATTCACTTGGTTACCAGACTGCTTACTCTCGCTCTCAACCAGCCTGCCAGCAACAAGCAGCGGCCTGCCCTGTAGCTGTTCCGCACACGCACGTCTAACGCTCGCTTGCATCAGCCGGCCCCCAACACATCCCAAGCGCCTCGACAATCACACACGGCTTCAGCCGGGCCAAGGCGCCCTACCAACTGCAAGCCTAGCATTTTGCGTAGATATCGTGCTTTGGGGACGAGATTTACCGATCCCCAGGATCCTCCCTTCTGCCGGCGCCGCACCCAGGTCAGAGGACGGCCCGGCGTGTTTCCAGCTGCCCGTTGATCGCCGTCGCCCATGCTCGCCTCCACGCGCACTGAGCAGCGATGGTAATGCTCGACGGCCATCCCATGCGAGCGAGCCTACAGGTGGCTCCCCTTGCAATACACAAGACGTCTCGCTCTGCCGCTGCGCAAGACGATGACGCTACTTCTCCCGCAAGCCGCACCGACCATAGAAACGCCGCCGCCGCCGCCCTCGAGTCCGCAGCGACAGCATCCGCGAGCACGAACCCGAATCCGAACTCGCGAACGACCACGACGGCAGACACGGTCGACTCGAGAACCACGACATCACACATGACTCCGCCCGCGACGCCCAATGGCTCCCAAGAAGACCTGCTGGCGGCCGTCAGCCCGCCGCCGCCAGTCTTCCACAACTTCTTGCGGGCCTTTTTCCAGTTCCAGCCGACCTACACCATGTCCGACTCGACCGTGACGCTGCCGCTGAGCGAGGGGGACGTCGTGCTGGTGCACTCGATACACACCAACGGCTGGGCCGACGGCACGCTGCTGGTGTCGGGCGCCCGCGGCTGGCTGCCCACAAACTACTGCGAGGCCTACGACCCGGACGAGATGCGCAACCTGCTCAAGGCCCTGCTCAACTTCTGGGACCTGCTGAGGAGCACGGCCGTCAACGACAGTGAGATTTTTGGAAACCAGGAATTTATGAAGGGCATCATCGCTGGTGTGCGGTACCTCTTGGTATGTGTGCTTCCCGCTCTGCTACTACGCAACGCGGCCATGTGGCCCCGCGGCTTGATTTCTCGGGAATCATTGTTTCGTGTTGCTCAATCCTGCGCCTCCTTAATACTAATCAACATGCTGCTGGAAATAGGAGAGGACACACTGCCTGACAAGGGAGTCGGCCCTCATCCAACGCCACGAGGGTCTGCGCCGCAGCCGTAAATCGCTGCTGTCGGAGCTTTCGTCGCTGGTCAAGACGGCCAAGAGGTTACAGGAGCACCAGCGGCGGCCAGATCCGAACGAGGACGTCAACGACATCGTCGACGAGATGATCCTCAAGGCCTTCAAGATCGTCACAAAGGGCACGCGCTTCCTCGACATTCTCGAGGATGACAGGAGGTCGCGGGCCCCCGCCGTTACCGTTATGGCGACCGTTCTGGAGGAGTCGACTGTGCCACCAACGCCACCCGCGGATTCTGCATCGTTTGGGTCCCAACAGGGCCTGGCGCTCCAGGCTAGCGATGCAGCCTCCCGCGCACATGACCTGGACGAGACGAGGAGCAGGCTAGAGGGACGCGCAAACGAGCAATCTGGGGCCGCGCCAAGCACCAGTGACGAGGCACAGCAAACAAGTCTGTCGCCGGCAAACGCAAACAACACCAGGCGGCAGTCGCTTGCCCTCTCGCCCGGCTCGTGCATACATCCGCGCCGGCTGTCTCAGAACAATTCGACGCTGGCGAACCGGCTGTCGTCGACGATATCGCACCGTGTCTCGCTGGCCGGCCCGTCTCCGCTCTCGAGACCGCATAATCTCGTCTCACAGCGATTGAGCGACGGCCATGACACCTTCCTGTCCTACCTCGGCTCCTTCATCGGTCGACTTCACCTGCAGTCGCAGTCTCGCCCCCACCTGGCCCTCGCCATCAAGCAGTCGGCCACGTCTGGTGGCGAGCTGCTGGTCGTCATCGACGTCGTGTGCGCCCACAACCACCTGAGCCTAGACCTGCTGGAGCTCCACCGTGCAGCCATGTACGACCGCCTGCGAGACCTTGTGCTCACCGCGCGCGACGTCCTGACTGCCCACGGCCCCGACGACGAGGACATCATGGTGCCCCACGACAACAGCCGGCTGCTCTACACCGCCACCGACTGCGTGCGCGCCACGGGCGAGTGCGTGGCCAAGACCAAGTGGCTGATCGAGCGCATCGGCGACTTCGAGTTCGAGTTCGAGGAGGGCGCATCTGGCCTGGACATGGACCTGACCTTTCTGGAGATCGCCGCCGCCGACGACAGTGACCGCAGGCCACCGACGGCGATTCCACTCCGCTCGGCCAGGTCCAGCTTCGCCGAATCCCAAGTTTCCGAGGAGGCGTCCTTGCCAGCTCTGCCTGCCGCCACGACGCCCACACCAACCGTTCGTCCCACACACCCTGCCATCGACAAGCCGCTGCCCGAAGTTCCTCAGCTCAGTCCTCCAGAGGACAACCAGGAGGAGCAGGAGCAGGAGCAGGAGCAAGAGAAAGACGAGGCCCAGCCACAGCCACAGCCCCAACCCCAATCTCAACCCTCCCCGCCGGCCTCGAGGCCGACTTCCCTCACCGACGATGCGGCGTCAAGCATGGCATCATCGGTGGTGTCGCTCAGGCCTGTGCTGCCGCCGCTGCCCAAGCTGTCCACGTCTCTGCTCACGCAAGACGAGTACAGCCCATCAGAGCACTCGGCTGGAGTCGACAGCGAGTACCACTCATCGTTCCGGTCCGAGAGCATTACGACCGCCTCGAGCACCGGCACGGGTAGCACATATCTGAGCCGAGACTCCGAGTCCAGCCTCGTGTCCCAGACGTCGACCCGTGCGACCACACCGGACCTGGCCCTGGCCAGCAAGACGTCCCTTTCGGATCTCAGCAACCCCGCGACGGGCGCCGAGGAGGTGGAGGACGTCGAGTCTAAGCTGCTGGAGAAGACGTTTGCGCACGAGCTGATGTTCAACAAGGAGGGTCAGGTGACGGGCGGTTCGCTGCCTGCGCTTGTCGAGCGCCTCACCACGCACGAGTCCACGCCCGACGCCATGTTCGTCTCGACCTTCTATCTGACCTTCAGGCTCTTCTGCACCCCGGTGGAGCTCGCCGAGAGCCTGGTGGAACGGTTCGACTACGTGGCCGAGTCGCCGCACATGGCGATCCCGGTCCGCATGCGCGTGTACAACGCCTTCAAGGGCTGGATGGAGTCGCACTGGCGCCACGAGACGGACCAGGAGGCGCTGGCCATCATCGAGCCGTTTGCAAACTTCAAGCTCAGCGCCGTGCTGCCCACGGCCGCCACTAACCTGTTCAGGCTCACGCAGAGGGTGTCGTCGGATGACGTCCTGGTCCCTCGCCAGGCGTCGTCCATGGGCAAGACCAACGCCGCCGTCGCCGGCTACATACCGCCCGACACTCCCCTGCCGCCCCCGATTCTGACCAAGAGCCAGGCCCACGCGCTGGCGAACTGGAAGAACGGCGGCAGCTGTCCCACCATCCTCGACTTCGACCCTCAGGAGTTTGCGCGCCAGCTCACCCTCAAGCAGATGGGCCACTTCTGCTCCGTCATGCCCGAGGAGCTGCTCGGCTCGCAGTGGATGAAGAAGGGCGGCGTCGGCGCCCCCAACGTCAAGGCCATGTCGGGCCTGTCGACGGACCTCTCCAACCTGGTGGCCGACACCATCCTCCACTACAGCGAGGTCAAGAAGCGCGCGACCGTCATCAAGCACTGGATCAAGATCGCGCACCAGTGCCTCGAGCTGAACAACTACGACGCCCTGATGGCCATCATCTGCAGCCTCAACAGCTCCACCATCACCCGCCTCCGGAGGACGTGGGAGTTTGTGTCTGCCCGCCGCCGCGAGCTGCTCAAGCAGATGCAGGCCGTGGTCGAGCCCTCGCAGAACAACAAGGTGCTGCGCGGACGCCTCCACGACCACGTGCCTCCCTGCCTGCCCTTCCTGGGCATGTTCCTCACGGACCTCACTTTTGTCGACATCGGCAACCCCGCGACCAAGCAGCTGAACGGCTCCGACGGCAGCGAGGGCGGCAACGGCCTCACCGTGGTCAACTTCGACAAGCACACGCGCACGGCCAAGATCATCGGCGAGCTGCAGAGGTTCCAGATCCCGTACCGGCTCGCCGAGGTGCCCGACATGCAGGAGTGGCTGCAGGCGCAGATCGTGCGGGTGCGCGAGCTCGAGGTGCCTGGCAGCAACGTGCAGGTGTCGTACTACCGCAAGAGCCTGCTCCTGGAGCCGCGCGAGACGACGCAGCAGGTGCCGCGCGCGCCGTCGGGCTCGCTCTCGGCGGGCGGCCTCGGCAGCGCCGGCGGGAGCGCCGGCGGCAACGGCCTCCTCTCGGTCGTCACGGCCGGCGCTGTCGGGTCCTCGTCGGCCGCCACGACCCCCGTGGCCAAGGATCCGCCGACCAAGACGGACTACTTTGGCTGGATGCGCGGCGCCTCCAGCAGCAACACGACCGTTGCTTGAAGCACGCACGCCGTCATGACCGACACATTCAACTGCCATATACGCTACCACATTTCGCCTACGCAGAACACCTTTTGACGTGACCTCGCCCGATCAAACAAACTACCGTTACTACTCCACGGCCTCTCATATCTTTTATTTACTTGTCGACCGATTGATACCCCATTTCTCTGTTGGTTTTATTTTTTTTTAAACATCTCCTCGGGTCGGGAACGGCTCCCCCACTCTACACCTGCTGCTTATTCATTAATCGGGACCATTATTGGGCATAATTCTTCTCCAGGGCTGAGCCGACGATCCGTGGCCGGTTGTGTCTCGCACATTTGGTTTTTTTTTTGTTGACATTACGAATGAACCCTCACATGCCCTCATGAGAGAGACGACCATGTCTCTCTCTGCATATTCTGTTCACGGCCTGATCTGGATGACCCCGTTTGGTTGGCGTCTTGGGTGATTGTTTGGCCGTGGATCTAGGTATACCGCTGGGACGACAAGGAGCCTTGCCTGCCGTCCGTTTTGTTTTGCCCACACTCCGAGGTGGCGGTCTCTTGTCCTTTTTCCTTTCTCTATATTTTCCAACTCTTATCTGCCATCATTTTTCTTCTTTTTCTGTCTTATCTCGAACGGGGGCGGTGGGAAAAGGTAAAGGGGAAAACTGGACTTGGTTCTTCAAAGGAAAGGAACAGAACGCACAAACACACATTGGTTATCCTCATATATTCTTGTTTGACGTTTCTTTGCTTGGTTTTATCTCTGTGGATGTTTTTTTTTCCTGTTCCGGAGCAAAGGGGGTGGTTAAGCAATCACACGCAAGCTGGGAGAAGAGCAAAAAAGGAAAAAAAAAAAAACAAAGAAATGGGAGCGAAAGACAACAATCTGCTATGAAAAGGGTTCGCGCCCGCACGACGTCATTTTTTAAAGAAGCAGCGCCGCCGCCGCAATCGACCCGCGTCGCTCGCATGCACTTTGCAACTGCCTACACCACTCATCGCAGCCTTGCGTCTTTTATAGCTCCTCGTCTTCTTGTTTGTCTTTCTCCTTCCGGGCTTGGACACGCCAACATAAAACCGTTGTTGTCTTGCTTTTTCCTTGTTCGCTTTGCTTCGCCGGTTCTATCCGGCCAGTTTCCAGGAAGGCCGATTTTCCTTGTTTGAAAGGACCAAATGAGGATAGTAAATCGACAGCTCCCGTCAGAGACAGAAGAAAACAAACAACTGACTGAAAATGCCACTGCCTCTCCGCATCCGTGCTTGCTTCGTGATTTATGCACTGCCGGCCGAACTTGGACGCTTATTCTGGTCGCTGTACGGGCGCCCGACCGCACACTGGTGTCCTGTTCTCGCCTCTCGCCATGGTGCTGGTTTGACATCCGTGGGCGCTGGATGGGCAAGATTCTCAGAATCGCGGAGGAACAGTGTGATAGCCACAGGCGTATGGGTCATTAGATAAATCGATTGCTAATGAACAAAGAAGAGGTTGTACGACGTAGGGCTCCCCTGCCCTTCAGTATGTCATCCCACAAAACAAAGAAAAGTGTGTAGGAGGTAGGAGGACCTCCTGCCCTTGAATGTATCATCCCATAGCACAAAGTAGATTGTGTAGGAGGTAGGGGGATCTCCTGCCGGTAGCAATATCATTCCGAGCGTCGGCGTCTTGCAAACATTGTCAGAGCAAGCACGACGGCCTTCCGGTCTTGGTTTCCAGCACTCACAGCTCTCCCTTCTCGCCGAAGGCCAGAGAACGTCGACGGCCGGTCGCGGACGGCGACGCGGCGGCGGCCCAGCGCTCAGCACCGTCCAGATACAGGCGGTCCAGCGTGGCGGCAGCAGTGGCGTTGCTGACCTTGAGCTTGAGCCAGCGCTGCGTCGTGACCGAAGCGTTCGCGATCCACTGGTTGGAGCCGTCGGTGGCATCGACGCTGTTGAAGCCGGTCTCGGCGCCGTACTCGAACGTGTCGCCCAGCCCGCCGACGGCATAGAGGACGGTCAGGGGATCCCACGACTGCCGGGGCCTGCCGTACGTGTAGAAGCGGTAGGCGGCGCGGACGGGGTCCGAAGGCGGGCCGCGGTCCATCAGCGGGCCGCCCGAGAAGACGGCGCCGCCGAGCTCGGCGCCCGAGTAGACGATGCGGCCCGGCCAGGCGCGCACGACGTGGGCGGTGTGGAAAGGGTCGTCGCCGAAGAAGTTGAACTCGCGGCCCGACGGGTACTGGCCGCCCATGACGACGAGCTCGGCCACCTTTGCGGCGACCAGCTCGGGCCCCGCGAGCGGCGAGTGGCCGTCGGCGGCCGTCGAGTTGAGGAGGGCCGACAGGTTGGCGAGGAAGCCGACCGAGGCGACCGTCACGCTGCCGTCGGCGGCGGCGGCGAGCAGCCTGCGGTACAGCGCGACGGGGTCCTCGGCCTGCTCGGCGGCGTCCCAGGGGAGCAGGGTGGCGTTGCTGCGCCAATGGTAGGCGACCTTGCTGGTGAACTCGCCGAGCTCGTAGAGGAACTTGTCGACGAAGGTGTCGCCGTTCAGCGGCCGGCGGGCGCCAATGGGGACGCCGCCCTGGCCGTAGTGGGCGAGGATGGCCGAGGCGGCGAGGGCCGAGTACGACGAGCGGACATTGACGTTGAGGCCCAGGAGCGTCACGTTGGGCGACGTCGCGGCCAGGAGCAGAGCGCCAGCGTCATCGCAGTCGCTGAAGATGTCGGTGTCGATGATGAGGTTCTTCTTGCCCGCCGCAGCGGCAGCAGGACACAGCGCAGCCAGGAGGAGGCAGAGCAGGAGCAAAAGCCGCGCAACAAAGGCGCCCCAGAGATTGTGCAACATTTGTTGCGCAGTCTGCAGGGCGTAGGTTGTGCGATGATGCTTCGTGCAGCCGGGCTGGGTGGGAAGGGTGGGCGGGCAGAGAGGGTGCTTTTATCGACCCCTCTATTTGCCGATATCGCGACGCGAGCGGGGTCGAGGAAGCCCCAGGCCGACGCCGTCCGCGCCGAGTGATCACTCGCATGAAGCCTCTGGAGCGGTGAGCAGAATGGTAACGTTGCGGATGCCACCCTGTCGGGAAAACTGCGCTAGCCCTCAGAGGGGTTGATGGTTGCTGTATCCTAGGTCGTACGTGCTCGGTGGTTGTGTTGGCTCACGATCGGGAGATGTCGAGTGCTAGTTGGCGTTGGTTACCTATTGCTGGCTTCAATGTTCAATTGTGCTGGGTCAGGTCCACCCGCGACTTAACGCGCCTGCTTAAGCCTCAACCCAACCCCTCCCGTTCGCAGCGCAAGCCTTCGTCGGATCGCGCCTTCTCTCACGCAGCAGCAGCAGGTGCCCAACCATGTCCAATGACGACATGCAGACGACACCCGCAGCCAGCAGGAACCTGAGGCAACATGAAGGCTGCAAGCACCCCAAAAAACCAGGCCCGACTTTTCGCAGCAATGGGATCCAATCAGCGTCGGTGCGATCAGATTACGCCATCTGGTGCAAGTACGACGCCAGAAGTATGAACAAGGAGCCGAGTCGCGTTGCATAAAAGTTTCCATGCATCTTTTATAGGCAGGCAGGCATCCACTGGATCCGAGACCTGTCAATCTGTCCGGAACGCGGTCTCTGCCGCTGCCATCGGCTGGACGTCCCGTAACCTACACTGCTTAGCCTATCCTACATCGTCTATTTCCCCACCCAATATAATCGGCGGCACGCAATGGCTTCAGTCGAGGATCCTGAGAAGCAGGAGAAACCCGCGGATGTCTCGCCCGCCCCTAGCGAGGTCGCGCTGGGCGCCAATGACGTTGCCATCATCCCCAAGGGAGCGCTGGATCCCGTCTACGAGGCCAAGGCCCGGGTCCTCAATCGAGCAGTGAGTGCGTTCCGCTCTCCATGTTCTGCAGTGCCGGCCCCGTTGTGGGCTGTCAGCCATCGGGCAGCTGAGGAAAGGGGCTACTAACACACCAGCCGCGCCCTAGATCCAAGACATTGGCATGGGCTGGTACCAATGGCAGCTATTCATCGTCGTCGGCTTCGGCTGGGCCAGCGACAACCTGTGGCCCATTGTCACCTCTCTCATCTTCACGCCCATCGTCTACGAGTTTGGCCCGAACCGCCCGCCTCTGCTCTCGTTGGCGCAGAATATTGGTCTCCTTGCCGGCGCCGTTTTTGTAAGTCTACTCGGCTCCTCCCCGCGGCCTGGGCTGCTGCGGACACCACGGCGCGTGGCTTGACGGTCCCTGACACCAGCATGGCTAGTGGGGATTTGGATGTGATGTCTTTGGGAGGAAGCTGGCGTTCAACCTGACGCTCGGCCTGACCGCCGTCTGGGGCATGATCGCCGCGGGCTCCCCCAACTTTGCCGCCATCGGCTCCTTTGCCGCCCTGTGGTCCTTCGGCGTTGGCGGTAATCTCCCCGTCGATTCGGCCATATTCCTCGAGTTCCTGCCGGGCACCCACCAGTACCTCCTGACCGTCCTGTCGGTCGACTGGGCCATCGCCCAGGTCGTCGCCACCCTCATCGCATGGCCGCTGCTGGGGAACCTGACCTGCCAGGCCAGGCAGGTGGACGGAGGCACCTGCACCAAGGAGCAGAACATGGGCTGGCGCTATTTTGTCATCACCATGGGCGGCCTCACGCTGTTCATGTTCCTCACCCGCTTCCTGCTCTTCACCATCTACGAGTCGCCAAAGTACCTCATGGGCCGCGGTCGCGACGAGGAGGCCGTCCGCGTCGTGCACGAGGTCGCCCGCCGCAACGGCAAGACGACGCCGCTGAATGTGGAACATCTCAAGGCCTGCGAGCCCGAGGGCTACGTGGCCAACACGAGCGCCGCGACCGCCGTCAAGCGCCACCTCATCGAGCGCCTCGACTCGAACCAGGTCAAGGTCCTCTTCTCGTCGCCCCGCCTCGCCCTCAGCACGGGGCTCATCATGGCCATCTGGGCCCTCATCGGCCTGGCCTACCCGCTCTACAACGCGTTCCTGCCCTTCATCCAGCAGACGCGCGGCACCGACTTTGGCGACGGCAGCACCTACATAACGTACCGCAACAGCCTCATCATTGCCACCTTGGGAGTGCCCGGCGCCCTCCTGGGCGGCCTGCTGGTCGAGGTGCCCCGGATCGGCCGCAAGGGCGCCCTGTCCGTCAGCACGGCGCTGACGGGCGTCTTCCTCTACGGCAGCACGACGGCGGTCAGGAGCGACGCGCTGCTGGGCTGGAACTGCGGCTTCAACTTTGTCAGCAACGTCATGTACGCCGTCTTGTACGGCTACACCCCGGAACTTTTCCCCACGCCCCAGCGCGGGACCGGCAACGCCCTTGCCGCCACGGCCAACCGCATTTTTGGCATCATGGCTGTGAGCTTATCCATCACCTATTTTCTCACTCGTCTCCTGTGCTGCACTGCTGCTCATGATGCTGACGATTCCTCTTTACCGCTCCCCGCAGCCCATTGTCGCCATGTTTGCCGACCTGAGGACGGCGGCCCCTGTCTACACGAGCGGAGCTCTCTTCCTCGCCGCTGGCGTCATCGTTTTGCTGCTTCCGTTTGAGTCGAGGGGCAAGGCTGCGCTTTGAAGGTTTTGATCGACAGGGGGCTGGGATCGGGATTTCATTACTTATGGGTCATTCACGGATAGGATTCAGATTTCGCACGTCATTCTACCTGCCACTCGATGCCGGCGGTCGGGGCGCACAGGATTCGCGGATTAACATGACGAATGTTTTGGACCTCTCTCATCCATGGTCTTGACACCGCTTTCGGCTTTCTGGCTGGTGATACTGTGTCCATGTTGGCACGCTGGAGGCCGTCGAGCATATGCGGCCTACGGCTATGAGGTATTTGTGATGAACGAGCTCGAGAGAACACCGAGTATATTCGGCTACCCCTATTTTTTATTTCTCTCTATATCCTTCAGTCTTGTTCCGCCCTTTCCCTTTTGCTCACGTTACCTTTAAGCATCCCCGTGCTCCGACCTGAAGTCATGGGATCACAGCAGATTCTGACCCTGACTTGCCAGTCAGCCGCATGCCAAGTGCTGCCCGTGCTTGCGCGGCTGGGCAGCAGGCTTGTTGTGTCAGGAGTGCGACTGATGAGGCTAGTCCCGCCGATTCAGGGGCTGGGCTGGGTGGTTTGCGCAGTCAAATCTATGCCCGAGGTTTCCCCATCTGGGTGTTTAGAAAATCCCTTGAGGATCTTCGGGATTTTCGGGATATTCGGAGTCTTGAGGGTCCTGAGGGTCTGGAGGATCTAGAAAATTTGGAGGGCCTCGAGTGCTTTGAGTGTCTTGGACGTCTTGGGTGGCCTGAGCGAGTTCAGTGTCCTCGTTCGTCTGCGAGATATTGGCGGTCAGTCTCGGGCGTTTAATCTCGCTATTTGCCTTATTTACACCACCCTCCGTGAGGGCTTCGACGATTGAGCTTTCTGCATCCCCAGAACCATCGTAGAAGGTGTTGGACTCGCCGTCCTTCCCGCCGTCGTTTCCGTTGGAAGACATGATTGTGGCTTTGCTGCGTCACGTGATGGTTTGTAAGTCGAATGTGATATTGTTGTCGATGCGAGATGCTTGGTGATGATGTACATTATGGGAAATCATTCCGAATGCCTCCTCGCATAGCAGACAGCCCCTTTTATGCGCGCCTGGGACAGCATCCATAGTGATGCTTCTGATAACTAACATTCACTGGATGTAGCGTGAATGGCATCCAACGGCCTGCCCTGCTGACGCTGTTGAATAAAGATGGCAGCGCCCTGGTGAGTGGCTTCACCAACGCTCGAGGTGGTTGGATGCATCGTGGTCCGGCGGTTGCTTCGGTGTTTCAACGCCTACCAGGTGGCGAAGGAAGTGGTCGGTCACCAAGTTCGCTGGACATAGCATTCCCGGGGTATGGTCACGTGGGAGTGCATGTATCTTGACTGGCATCCCAACAGTTGACAGTTGCCTTTCATCCACTGCGGAACGCCAATAGGAATGTCCGCTTGGCGAAAGGGTGGTGCGGAGGTGATCCCGACCATTCAGCGAGAGGCAACCGTGCAAGCCTTGTTACTCACGTGACGTGTGACAGAAACAATGATCCGATTCCAAAACCTAAAATTTGTGAATCCCTGTCGCCTGCCCGTCGCTTCATCTCGTCCACGATTTGGTTTGTTCCGGATGGAACGCGGGAACGCGGGCCCTTTCGACCGCGGCCCGTCCATAAGCGCGGCAAACCCGAAGGACAAAGTTAGCGAACACATCGCAGCAAATTTGAGCCTGCGTGATCGCCGCCGCTCTTTTTCGCCTCCCCCTTCTTTCTCGTTTTTCCCTCCCTCCGGGGAAACGCACATGATGACACGGGCTCCCCCTGCAACACGAAACCCGAGCAGTCTTGGCATTCCACTGAAGGCACTCCACCCGGGCGTCCACGACGGGTCGCCAAGACTCTTTGGTTGACCGTGTGAGCAGGTCTTGGTCTTGGAGGGCGTGCACACTGGCCGCCGACAGCCGAGCCAAGCCCAGCCAAGCCCAGCCCATCCGGCCAGCAGCCCAGCGCCAAGAAAGAGTGGCTTTGGGACCGCCCCGTTTGTGCTTTTCAATCCCCCATCCCTCTGTGCCTCTTTTCTCTTTTGCTGTGTTTGCTTTTCTGCCAAGAAGCTCCAGGCCTCTGGGCGGCGCAGACGGGCTGCGGTGTTGGCCCCTCGCCAAGGCTTTGGTTGTTAGTGCTGTACTTTGTTCCCCTTGTTGCTTCCTTTTTCTGTGCCGCCCGTCGTCAGCCGCGATCGGCAGCCAGGCATCTCCGAAGGGGAGCACATCAGTCTGGGTGTCCAGGAGGAGTCGCCCGTCCTCCTCGATTCGCAAATAAACAATCAAAATCCCCGGCAGATCGAGCGAGGGGAAAAAGAACCTTGCGGGAGGAGGGATCTCCTGAGGCTCTTGTCCCCTTGCTCTTGACAAAAAACAAGGTTCAATTGCCAAGTCGTCCGTCCGCCCTACGCGGTGTTGACCTGCTGCTGTCCCTTTTATTTTGTTTTTCGCTTTTTTATTTTTATTTTAATTTTTTTTCTTCTGTGTCTCGTCCGATGGTTTGCTTGGTGTTTTCGTCGCCAATGCGCCGCGCCCGCTAGTTTTTTGATACGGTGGCCCACGCCGAACTTCACAAACAGGGCCCCAAGAGGTTTTGCGCTTCCTGATGCGCCTGCTGATGTCTTGGGTGTGCTTGGCAGACCACTCGTGTTTTTTGGGCGCTGGACAACAAGAAGAACATCTTTTTTTTTTTTTTAACAATCGCAAATGCCCCAGCTCCCCTCCCTAGTCCCTTTTCTCAATCCCATCTTCCGTCTCTTTTTGATTTTTTTCGTTGCATTTTGTCCCGATTGCCAATCCCGCCAGCCAACCCTGCTTTTGGTATCGCGATCAAGCCGGTTGAATCAGAAGCCGCCAACATCCAAAGTGTCTGCCAGTCCTTTTCTTTTTTGGGGCTGCGCAAGTCACGCAACGCGCAACCACACCGCCGCGAACAAGGGTGACCACCAGTTTGGAGCTGGTACCCCCATATACCACGCAATCTACATTCCCGCACCTCCCGACCGAAAAGCGACAGTAGACGTCAAAACATGCGGTTACTAAGCACACCCACATCACTACTCCCATCCGCCAGCATAAGAGGAATCTCGTCGGGGCCGCTGCCGCCCCTCCTGAGGCTCCTGGCGACGAACCTGCTCATCATGGCCTCGACACGCACGGGGCTGGTGTCGGCCGGCAGCTGGGACGCCGTCAGGGACGCCGAGTGCGCGTCGCCCAACAGCATCTGCCTGACGTCGTTCCGCTGGTGCTCGCGTGATTCCGGGTCTGGCAAGGGCTGCTCCTACCCGGACGGCATCGACGCCTTCTTCCCGGGCTCCGACACGGTGCCCTACGCCATGCTCTACCACGGCAGCAAGTACGACATCACATGGAAGCAGGCCAAACCAGGCGTGCCCGTCCTGATCGAGTGGCTCTTTTCCGACAGCCTCATCCAGGCAGGCGAGCGCCGCGCCGAAGATAGCAGCTGGGGCAAGCTGGAGGTCAAATGGAGCACAAGTAAGTTTACTTCTTTCCTATCTCTCTCTCTATCCTGCGCTGCAAGGATAATGCCGAGAGCTCCAGGGTTCACGGGCGGCAAAGCTACCTCTTCCCTGCTGCGTCGCGCGGGTTGGCTGCAACCAGCCTCCCATTGTCTCCACAAACCCTGTCACGCCTCGCACCGGCCCTTCTAATATTCCCCATTCCCGAGATCAGTCAGTCAGTCGATAGGAGATTGGGGCAAATCCCGTCTCTGTCGCTGCTTGGGTCTTGGGTTCCATCCCCCCAGTCGTCACTTGGCTCCCCGGTGGCCCAAGAGGGCAAACAGTCCGGAGGGCAAGACTCTTGGCCTCGGGCGGTGGGGGATGGCGGTGGGAACTGAAGAAAAGAAAAAAGAAAACTCCACGTGATTTACACGCCCGCTAACAATGACGCCAACCACACAGATACGACTGGCTCGTCGTACACGTTCGACCCGCTCGCCATTCTGGGCACCTTCCCGACTCCGCAGGCGCCCAACATGTCAGTGTGGGAGGCCATTGCGTCGACGCACGATGCCAGCAACCACATCCGCATCAGCCAGCCCGGGGTCGCCGACGGCAGCCCCAGCGTCGGCATCACGGGCCTGTCCACGCCCGGCCGCGGCACCCTCTCGGCCGCCAACAAGTCGGTGTCGGACCAGTTCCTCGTGCACTCGCGCTGGACCGAGCAGTTCGTCCGCAACTCCCAGGCCTACGACGCCACGCTCTACGGCCAGCAGCAGCGCAACTGGCAGATCGGCGTCGGCGCCGGCATCGGCATCGGCGTGCCGCTGCTCATGACCCTGGCGTGGTTCATCGGCCACAGGCTGGGCACGAGGGCCGGCTACGACATTGCTGCCAGGGCCGCCAGGCGGGAGTATGCCAGGCGAGACACGGCCAGCAGCTGAGCGGCATGCGCCCTCATTCCCCGGCAACTTTTTTTTCTTTTTACTTCTTATCTTTGGGTCGGGAGGAGGTGGGCGGATGGCGGCGGCTCGGCCAAGTCAAACCGTGGCAAGTCTCGATTTTGACCGCTTCTGCCATCTCCGACTATCCCCTGATACTGCCTACCCATCCCAGTTTCTTGTTTCTATCCGTTTCGCCAGATCCGATATTTCTGCCATGCCCTTTTGCACCGTTTTCCTCGGCGTCCTTTTGCGTTTCTTTATTTTGACCTATACACCCATATACCCATTTTGTTGCTCATCTTTTTTTTTTTTTTTTTTTTTTTTTTTTTAAACAAGGGTTTCATCCTAATCATGAAAGCTGCGGACGGGATGGCGTCTCAATACGCCCGACAAGAAGCATGGCCCGGAATTCAGGTCCGGCTGGCCAGGTCGCTGATTGGTTCGGGTTCGGTTTAACGATCTTTGGCGTCTGGAGTTCGGGTGACACGCGACCTTGTGTGCTTGGGACTTTGTTTCTATTTCTCATCAGGTTCAACATGGAAGCGAGCCTTGGGCACATTTTATTATCACTCTCACGACGTGAGGGTGGGGCTGTAAAACGCCGGCCTGCACACTGCACACTTCACTTTTTATATGTACACATCCATGATAAAAAGAAACAAAAAACGGCTTCCCACCATGCGGTGGAGAAAGATTCTTGCAGCATCTTTCATCCTCGTCCCCATCTGCCGTGCCCGTCCATAATCAGCCAGCCAGCCACCCGACATGTCCGCTGCGGTGCGAGGGACTCGAACCCCGCACGCGTACTCGAGGACAAGGACTGGCGTGTAACGGTTGCGCAGTCTAGGCACTCTTTTCGCCTGGCCTACTTCCTTCCTGTCCGGAGAACGGGGAAGCATGCAGATGCAGCAGGGCTAGACACGAGGTATGCGGGGCGTTCGGCTCCCGTCCCAGGCTCGGTGGCTGCACGCGGCGGCGCGCACAGAAGCTGAAAATGGAGGGGGCAGCCGACGATAGGACTCGGGACGGGAGATGCGGGATGGTGCAGGATGGTGATATTGGATGGTATTTCAGCTTGGGCACAGCCGTTTTGATAATGGATGTCCCTTCTTTCCACATGGCTCATCTGTGCAAGTACCTACCTGGCGAACTGGTTGTATACACACATGCTCGGCGTTGTTTGCTCAGTCGTCTGTTTCTCATGGCCGTGATGAGTGTCGACCTGTCGGCTGTATGTAACCTGATTTTAATTATTGCCTCCTGTGGGGTTTGCCTCCCCATCCACCATCCCTCCTCGTGACGCCCGCGGCGCTAGGACTGCAGGGTTACCAAGCCTCCCCGGCTGTGACCCTCCCGTCCTCGGATGGGGCGGACAGCCTGCCTGCCTGTCTGCCTGTCGGCCCGGAACAGTTCGCCCACACGCCCACGTGGCACTGTATCTCTCCATCTGGCTCTGGACCGGGCTCGAGCTAAATGGCAAATTGCAAACTTGGGGGGTGGGGTGACATGAGGCCATCCCGTCTCCCGTCAACCCTATTTATGGACATGAGACCAACCATCCCGTCTCCCACCAACCCCATTCCTGGACTTGGGGAGATGGGCGCTCAGCTTGCTGCACCTCCCCGGGATTTGCAATCTCGCGTGTGACGGGACGCCATGTGAGGGGAGGCAGGCATCCGCCCGTGCAGAGGATGGGATGGGATGATTTGTATCGTGCCCGCGTACCGTGCGTAGTTGTTCTCCTCGCCTGGCATGGCCTTTTATGGTTTGACCGGGCATACCGCACAAACGTCAGTTGGCCGCTCTCCAGGATATTGACGACTGTAGCACTGAATAATTTATCGTTGACTCCTTGGTCCGGTGGGCGGGATTTCCAAGACCCGACTTGAATCCTCGTTGAACCACAGGCCTCACTAGCTGCTCAGAGTATCTGCCTAAACACGTTCTCGCTCCATGGTCGACGGGCAGCAGCAAGACGTGCCAGGCTGTCCCGAGCGAGATGGCAGACACCTAGCCTGAACCGACGTCGGTCGGAGGGACGGCGGACCAGTCCGGCTTGGCGACCGTTGATGATGTGGCCGTGACAGAATTCAGAGCTGGGATGTTTGCCCTGGCAGATATCTCTACCTGTCGGTGCTGTCCATTTTAGGTTTGCGCCATGGGCCTCAAAACCTGCGCGCCAACTCTGGGGGCTTTTGGATATGCCAAATCCGAAGGACCCATTGCCCAGGCTGACCTTTATCGTCGAAATGCGCCTCTTGCCCAGAATCACACCGTTTTGTGTCTTGGAGAAGCCGCGGAATGCGAGTCCGGTCCGATGGTCGGGCAAGGCAGGGGCGGGCTGGTTGGAAATACATAAATTGCGGGTTGGTGGGGACCTTTTTGGTCTGGTGATTTCACCATGATTCCGTCCGTGTCAAGGCCAAGAAATTGCTGCAAGGGGATGAGTGCTTCGAAATGCGCGCCATGTCGATGCCCGGCTGGGCGGTAAGCTTACATTGGGTTAAGTCTATAGGTAGGCTGTAGATGGCGGTCAACGAAGCGGCACTTGACAGGAGCTGATTTGAGGGCGGTTTCGGAGCATTTCTCACTAGAACGGACACCCATGTCCATCTCAACCTACCCCTCGATTTCCTCTTCTATCCCCAACTTTCCCCGCACGAGGCCAGGTATATCCATCCCAACCCATGTCTATCCATCCATCCATCCATCCATCCTCCCCCGCCGTTTCGTCACGACAAGCCGGGGCAACCGCGGCGCCATCTCGTCCACTCCACCCTGCTGGCTCTCGGGCGTCCCCTATGCCCGTTAGCTGCCTAGGTGGCCTCGGGTCGGGCGTTCGAACTAGGTGGACTAGAGGGCGGGCAGGCAGAGCGACTGGCGCTAATGCAGCCAGACAGGTAAAAACCCGCACGCCATGCCGGCCCACGTTGCCTCGGTAAGTCTTCACCTCCAGCCGAGGGGTGCCGCCATCACCCAATTAGGCCTCGCCGGCGCCGCCGAAGAATCCCGAGAATTGTAAGCAGCAACTAAAGGCAAGCAAGCACAAAGTATGGAATCTCGACGAGGCTATTGTGCGACCAACGAGCGGGCAGCCAAGAATTTACACGAGATGATTGCGACGGCGTTGCCCGCCTTCCTTTGCGGGGGAAGAAGAGAGAGCGAATGACGAGTCAGTCGCTTCCCCGGCATCATCCTTGGCGGGAGGGAGCGTCCCGTGGGGCAACCCAAGAGCGAGCGCGCACATGGTAAATGCTTACTTTGGTCGCTGAGATTGGGGTTGCCCAGGCGTAGGATAAAAAGGCAAGGAAAGAAGTGCGGAAGAAAATTTACACGGCGGGCACAAGGGCGCCCACACACCATCTTCGGTAGCTGGTTTGGGAAGACGGCCGGCCGTCCTGCTGCTTGAGAGCCATTTACCTGTACTGTATGTACTGTTGCATGGCCTGGCCTGCCGTTGCCGAGCACCTATAGCGTACCTAGGTAGTATTCTCTCGGAGCCGTGCTTTCCATGCCGTCGACCTTGCGGCGACAAGGAAGCCGCAGGCCCCGGAAAGACGAGCCAATATTGGGTGTAGCAGAGTGGGCCTGCACATGGCCGTCCACAGTCGATGGGGTCGAGGCCGTGGAGGGCCGGGTATGGACAGGTTCGGCCGACTGGGGTTTTTGGCTGTTGCTTCGCAGTCAGCGGCGAGGCCGTGGGGAGGGAGGGAAACTGAGCGAGTCTGTGTGTGGGTGGAGATGAGGGACGCATGCATGGAAGGTGGATGGGTTCTGATCTTGATGCTGTAGGGACGCTGATGGCTGTCCTCTCGTTTCCACCTTTTTTTTTCCTTTCTTTTTTTATGGTGGAGCTGTGTTTCCCACAGCGTCACAGCCAATGGTGCCCGGCCATTCCCCGCTATCCAATGCCAGAGAGAAAAAGCCTAGACCGAGCTCTTCTCTTGCTTCCCTGCAACCCTCCTCGTCATCCCCATCTCCGGGTCCATCGGAGACGGCGACCGAGAGAGGATGAATGGGGGGAGGGGAGAAATAATACAAAGGGGAAGGCTGCGCGCACACGTCTTCCCTCCCCGATCGCATGCCCTTTCTTCTTCTTCTTCCTCCTCCTCCCCATCCTCATCTCCACCTGTGCGCCCTTCCGGTGCATCTGCCCGGTATCTCTCGCTCTCTCTCGCTCGAGGGCTTTTTGTGTTTTCTTGCTTGGTATTCGGTTTCTTTTTTCCCCATCCCTCCCTCCGTGCTTGTGTTTCCCCAGCTTCGCCTCGAGGCGAGTCGACCCTTCCGTTTCGGGCGCAAATCGGCACAGCCCGTCCTCCAGGCGCCGAGCGCCACATACGCCTAAAGCGAAGGCCACCGGTTGATTTGATCCTTGTCGGTGGGACGTCTTCTTTCGCCGTCGTCCTACACAAAAGTCGCGACGGCAAATACCCTATATCGAAAACAGCATCTCTAGCGCGGCGTATTCCTATTCCCGCTCCTTGTTGCTTTAGAGATTTATCTTTATATCCCGTCATTTCCCTCTTTAAATAAAAAAAACCGTCACCATGAGCTTCTCCGACGAGAAGAAAGAGCTCGAACGGGGTCGGATCTCGGCCGACGAGACCAAGCCAGCCCAGATGCAGTCGGCTCTCGAGGCGGAGCGCGCCCAGCTGCTCGCTGCCTTGCCAGATCCCGACGCGGGCAAGTCTGACGAGGAGCGCGCCGCAATTGTGAGTATTTTTTCCTTCCTTTTTTGGTGTGTTGTTTTTGTCGTATCAGATGCTTACCACTTACCACCCCTGCCAGGACCGCAAACTTATGAGGAGAGTCGACCTGTACCTCGTCCCCTGGCTGTCTCTGCTGTACCTCATGTCGTTCCTCGACCGGACCAACATCGGCAACGCGCGCCTGGCCGGGCTGCAGAAGGACCTCAACATGACGGACCCCAACTACAACATGTCGCTCACCATCTTCTTCATCAGCTACGCCCTGTGCGAGCCCGCCACCAACGCCCTGCTCAAGCGCCTGACCCCGCGCATCTTTTTTACCGGAATCATCATCGTCTGGGGCGTCATCCAGACCCTCATGGGCATCTGCCACAACTACCAGGGCCTCCTGGCCGCGCGCTTCTTCCTGGGCGTGGCCGAGGCCGGCCTGTTCCCCGGCGTCAACTACTACCTCTCGTGCTGGTACAAGGGCTCCGAGATCGGCGTCCGGTCCGCCCTCTTCTTCTCGGCCGCCGCCCTCGCCGGCTCCTTCGGCGGCCTGCTGGCGGCCGCCATCGCGCAGATGCACGGCACCGCGGGCGTCCCCGGCTGGGCGTGGATCTTCATCCTCGAGGGCATCGCCACCGTCCTCGTCGGCGTCTTCTGCTGGTGGCTCGTCTTCGACTGGCCCGAGACGGCCCGGTTCCTGACCCCGGACGACCGCATCCGCGTCCAGCGCCGCCTCATCATGTCGCGCCAGGGCAAGACGGCCGAGGACTTTGACAAGCGCCACATGTGGGAGGCCGTCAGGGACTGGAAGACGTACGGCTACATGGTCATCTACATGGGCTGCCTGGTCCCGCTCTACTGCTTCTCGCTCTTCCTGCCCACCATCCTGCGCGGCATGGGCTACCAGGGCACCCAGGCCCAGCTGCTGTCGGTGCCGCCCTACGCCGTCGCGGCCGCCCTGACCGTGGCGGTCGGCTTCTTCGCCGACAGGACGAAGTACCGCGGCTACTGCAACATGGCCACCGTCGCCATCGGCATCGTCGGCTTCGTCATGCTGATAGCGTCGCAGGACCCGCGTGTGCAGTACGCCGGCACCTTCCTGGGCGCCGCGGGCATCTACCCGACCATCAGCAACACGCTGTCGTGGGTCATCAACAACACCGAGGGCTCGCTCAAGCGCGCCGTCGTGCTGGGCATGGTGGTGGGCTGGGGCAACCTCAACGGCGTCGTGTCGTCAAACATCTACCTCGGCCAGGAGAACCCGCGCTTCTGGACCGGCCACGGCGTCGTCCTGGCCTACCAGGTGCTGTTCCTGCTCGGCGGCTCCGTGTTTATGCACCTCGCCCTCCGCAAGATGAACGCCGACCGCGCAAGGGGCAAGCTCAACGCCGAGTGGGACGCCCTCGACGACGAGCAAAAGTGGATCAGGGGCGACAGGCGGCCCGACTTTGTCTACACCCTGTAGCGGGCTTGTTTTTGGCTGTTTGAGCTTGCGTTGTTTTGTTTTCCGCGGGCACGGCATGAGGAGATTTCCAGGGTTGTTTGCGTTGGAATACCTGTTGTTCCCCTTTCCGGCATCATTGTACGTGAGGAAGGCTTATAAAACCTCTTCTTTTTTTTCACCTCGAATCATTGCCCAAGCCGGCGGCTTCCTTTCCTATCATAACTATCCTGGTATTCCCTAGACGTGCCCCTTTTCGTTCAGTGACACCCTTGATACGGCTGCAATGACGATGGATTGCATCTATCAGTGTCGCACATGGTTTCCAAGTTCTTATTTTTGATGCGGAAGCAAGAGAGGGTGAAAGGAGACACAAATGGGTACGGAAGCAATCAATATTGCGGCTGGCCGCAGCTGCACGGCCTTTTTTTCCGGGACCCGGACCTCCTCCCTAAGAAAGCCTCGTGTGCGACCGTGTCGCGGACAATTTACTTATTCTAGACGGCTTCCATCTTTGTGCTTGTGCTTGCGCGCTGCTTTGCTCGGCTTTTTCTTTCTTCTTTTCTTTCAAGGAGAAAGAATATCCCACGCACAGCCTTCCCAAGATGGGATCACGCGTGCAAGCTTCGTAAATCGTCCCCTTGTCCCATATTCTCTTGCCTTGGCGGCCGTGGCGCCACCCGAGCGTAATGCCGAGGAGGTGGTGGTGGTGGTGACAAGACAAGATGCTACAGGCAGGAAATCCCGGCTTGACTTGAGGACGAGGTCTCTCGTGTCACTTGCGGCACAGCGCGCACGTGGCTTCCACGCACCTTAGGGCGCCCGTCTTTTGCTGCTTGTCATCCACTCCCCGCTGCCCTCGTTCCGATGTGCAGTCGCACAGGGGGAGAGATGATCCTGTATCTGCCTTTTTATTCTGCCAACTATCGATTTCGTTGCACCACCCTCCCTTCCGGTTCCGACAACCAGTCGGACCGTCGAGAGGTGTGCGTGTCTCAACAAATCGTCGGTGAGAGGTGACACGGCAGGAACAAATAAATTGCGCCCTGGGATGGAACACCCCCACAGGGCATTCCGCCGACCCGGCGCGGCGTTTTCTTCTCATCCATGAACCCATCCTTCTCCGCGTTTTTTTGTTACCTTGGTCTGATATGATATGTGTACTGTATGTTATTTCCTTTGGTCCGTCGCATCGCAGCGTGCCATTTTCGCGGGTGCCGAAAACTCTTTTTTTTTTTTTGCTTCCATCTTTTGTGCTGCAACTATGGTTCGATTCTGGATGCACCCCGAGGCCGTAAAGATCGACGCCTGCCCCGAGGGATGGGAATGGCAGCACCACTGGGAGGCTAAGCGACCAATCAGATTGTGCCGCTGGGTTTGCCTCTACCGAGACTCCATTCTCGGTGGTGGGCTGAGGGTTTGTTGTTGGTTCGCTTTGGCAGGTCCAGCCAGCCGCCTGCGCCCATTCCATCTCGCATGCGGGGAAAAGTTGGAGGCGGAGACCGTTCTGTGCGGGGAATGACGCCTGTTTTATGTCAACGTCGCCGGCCACAACGGTTGTTTTGATGCCAAAACGTTGGCTAAAGATACCGGTGCGCAGGTGATGGAGTCCGCGGGGACTTTGGAGAGAGGTCGCTCTGTTTGGTATGACCAATGCCGCCGCTGGTCGCAGGAATGGGTGAGGCGGGAGGAAGCGAGGAGACAGTCCGGACCCAAGACGCAGAGCCGCGCACGCAACCTGGAATCTCAAACTGTACGTGGGGGACGGCGCTGGTTTTCTTCTTGTTTTCTGGCCGGCCTTTCGTACTTGCCCCTGGAATATTTACTCGTAGGCTGTTATCTCGTCGGCGGGCCACCCCGGAGCGGAGTCATCCATCTGGGGACGCGATGCGGCTGGGACAAATCTCGGCAGTTACAGCGTGGATATGGATTCGGATTCGGTTGGTCTTCAGACTGCATGCAGTAAGAAAGATGGAGAGAAAACGAGGCTTGCCGATTCACTGTCTTGGCGAACTGATGCTCCCACTACAAGCCGAGCTCAGGGCAATCCAGGACTGCAGGGGAATGCTTGATCTGCAGGCAGGCGACCAGCAATGGGCGTCTGAAATGACGGCTAATCTAGGACTGACTGGAGTGCGGCTCTGCGGTCATCTTGGGGTGTAACCTCTTCCGGTTGCTTCCTGCCCTCTTATGGAAGTAGCCACCTAAGTCGTCCTTCCTTACAAAAAGCACAATCCGAGGCCACCCGTGGTGCTGGAAACCAGCCCGCAGCGCAAACGAGCCAGCCCAAGGGCGGGAAGCACTGTGGCTGGCGCTGAAGTGTGGCTTCCCGCCAGCTGCCACGACAAAAGGGAAGGTGCAGGCGCCACAGGACAGGACCAGGCAAACCTCAGGCCGCGCGCAGGGGAGAGGCGGACAAGGAATAAGAACAAACGACAAAGGGCCAAACAAACGGCGGCGAGAATCCGACTGGTGATAAGTCACAATCCGCCAGCCAGCCGTCATCGCGGAAACCCGCCCAGCTGGAATGGAGTAGTGGTTAACTCGTTGCCCTCCCACTTGAACGTAGAAGGCAGAGACCCGGGTTCGAATCCCGATTTCAGCAACTTTCGACTTGAATTTTTTGGCCTTTTGGGTCTGCATTCAGATTGCGGTTTGTACCGCCCGGAGGAGAGGATTGATGAAACATGGAAACGAACCACATAAAACCTCATCTGCCCTTAGAGGAACCGGCTCCTAAACCCTCATGGATACCCAAGGAACTATGAAGCGTCCAACAGGTCTACCTAACTAGTATGGACCAGTGCCGTAAGGTGTGCACACCCTAAAGGCCGCATACATTAGTGCACACGTGCAGATGTGCGGATAGATTGGTGATGCCGGCTGCCGGTCCCTGGCGGTGCCAGCATCCTGGTGCAGGAATCGGGTCATTTTACGGCAAGGGCATGGAAGAGTGGTGGATAGTTGCTGAGGCACATAAATTGGCTGGACGCGGTCCTTTTGGGGTCATTCGCTCTAAAGTGCCAACTGTCTTCCATGATACGATGTCGCTGAGGGGCGAGTGAAGATGATCAAAAACACAGTAGCCGACGTAGTGGAAGAGAGCCCACTTAGCTTTTCAGCCTTTCACTCCATCATCCAATGCATTTCACGGTGGCATTTGGGCATGCTGCCGCAGCGTCTCCATGCTGCCCTGCACACACGCCACCGGTACGAGAACCCGCTTGAACATACCTACTTACCCACCCGCCATCCTACAGATAACCAAGGCCGTGTCTTCCGAGGCCTTCTACTTTGGCTTCTCGCACACGCCGGCTGAAGAAGTCGCGAATGTGGTGGGCGAGCTGGTCAAGAGCGCCACAATCCCACCCCAGACCTGATCGGCGGGCTGCTGGCAGGCTACGACGAGAACGAGGTGGGCGAGAAGTCGCTGCTCTTCATTTTCGTGAGGTCCAGGACCAACGACAGGATCGTCGACGTCATCGCGCTCTAGAGGCTAACCAGATCTGGCATGGTCCATCTCATGCGTTCGTTGAGTCTTATTTTCGTCTCTTCAGGTTCCTCGTGCACGCCAGCCAGCGCGCTGACGACACGCGTGTACACACGGGAACAGCACTCCCTATCAGCAGGGTCTGCGAGGGAAAAGGCGACCCCAATGCGCTTTCGGTCAAGTTTTGGTGCAGGGCATGATCCACAGCGGCGATCTCGCGCCGGGCCTGGACCCGGCCTACATCATGTTCCAGGCCGTCCAGCCCAGTTTATGCTCGACTGGCGACAAGGCTGAGGGCCTCTACGACAAGATGTACGAGCACGCCGGCAAAGAGACACGGGGTCCAGGCCCTGGTCATGGCTCCCCCGACGAGGACAGCTTTGGCTTCCTGGAGAAGCCGCTCAACTTCAAGGTTCTCAAGGAAGAGCCCGCGCCGAACGACAAGGAGAGTGCTGTGCACCTCTACTGGCGTGAGCCCTGAAGGGGGAGGGGTATGCTTGACAATGACGTCCTTAAGGGCCGGGTCGGGCCCCCTGGAAATTATCCGTAACACTTGACAAGGACGTTGGGCGGCTGTTCAAGACGGCTGGGCCGATGGCGATCAGGGATGGGGCTGTCAGTAGGACATGGTTTGCTTTTACATGAGAGTTACAAGGGACAACGCCCTAGAGTAGGTAGGCAGTATTCAGCATGAGAAATGACGACGGTGATGCGCGCAAGCCACCCCCGAATGATGGACATCCGGTATCCGACCTTGGCAGCGCTCGCGAGTGGATCTGCTCGACGTTATTGTTGACCTATCATGATGAATTTGATTAATCCCCGCAGGCCGTGATGTTTCTCTCGCCGCCGTTCTGTCCCAAAGCGTCGTCCCAAGGCGGGCGAGGTCGTTGCGACTAAGGAGGGGCTACTGTTGGGTGTTTGAATGCCGACTGGAAAACGTCTGAGCCACGCGGAAGCTGTTGGGGTTTCCAGGTTTCCCAGCATGGCGCGTCAAGTCGCGCTGCCCGCCTGTCACCCTACGCGGCGGTTCGCGTGTGTAAAGTGGCGTGTTTGTGTGTTTCTTCGAAGCGCCGGGCCGGCTCGGAGCTCCCGCTCCTGTCTGCGTTTGAGATGATGGATGCAACATCCCGAGTGGGGCGGGGAAAGCGCGACCCGCCAAGCCCTATGAGGTGACAGTTGAGGCAGGCCTGTCACGCTCCTCGCTTCGACCTTCTCTGAATCGCTTCTCGATGACGCTTTCATTTTCCCTTAATTCGCTTCCCTGGAAATCCTCAACCGAGGCAGGCATTCGCACCCGACGCTCATTAAACGCTGCCACCTTCCGGTCAAGTAGATGGAGCTCGCCAGCTTTCGGCAAGAGAAAAAAAAAAAAAAACCTCCCCACTCTGAATGAAAATGCGGATATCATTGTTGGGCCTGCGCCAGTGTCGCGTTCGAGGAAGGCGTCGACCTCCTCGCGCACCTCCCCAATCGGCCGTTATGACGAAAGAGTTCATGCGAACCCGGAGCAGCAGCAACAGAAACCTGCCACGTGCCTGCAGACCTCGCCGGGTGCTGCTTTTGCCGGGCCTGATGGCTTGGCATCGACAGGTCATGCTCGCCTCGGCGGACATCAAGCCTTGCAAAGCTCCCCGAAGCGGCGAGAAGCAGGTGTGACCGAGAGGCTTAGCCGCCGTACGGTCAAGACTCTACGGTTGGTGGTTCCGGGGTGATCTGCGTCAAAAAAAAAAACTCTGCCGTTTCGAACTGCACAGCCTCCTCCCGGCCAAGATCGACCATCCGTTGCATCGCTCTTTTTCTTCCTCCTGCGTCTACCCACACGCACATGGCACATGGCGCGACCTAATCCAATCCATGCGCCTGGGACCTGCCGGGCAAGGCTTATCCCAACTGCCGTCGCCAGGGAAGGTTCACGCGAGGCAGACGTCCGTCAAGCGGTCCGGGGACAAGGGGGGCCACGGGCTGCCTCTGAGCATCCTAGGTTGTCAAGCCATCCCAGGGGCGTTTTGTTTTCTGACATGGCTGATGTGAGTGATGCGCAGTCTGTCTGTATGCGATGCTGTGGGTTCATATAAAGATGGCAAGCCCATGCACATGCACTGCACGCTCTGGGGTCGATCTTGGGATCACCACCGCCAACTTCACGGATCTTGTCGACAGAGTCGCGGTCCAGGGTCATCCTCTCCCTTCTCTTCTCGCCTGTTGCTGAGATCGCCGCCTGGCCGCCGGCGCGAGTCCATCTCTCCAACAGCCCGGTCTATTGCATAGACTGACCATCTCCTGGTCCGGGGCTCCCTTCCATTCTTTTCTTCCCAATTTCCTACCCCCTGTTCCCTCTCCGTCCTCGGTAGTGATTCGAGATGGTCCCCGGAATCTTCAACAAGACGGTCGAGTCGATCGACGAGAACTCCCCCGTCGACCCGCAGCTCTTTGAGCCCGTCATGCTGATGGGCCACGGCCGCACCCCGAGCGATGCCGCCACCATCCGCCCCTTCACCGGCGCCTCGACCGTCAGCCCGGACGGCCACCATCCCAAGAACCCCTTCGCCACCCCGTCCCTACGCAGCCGCTCATCCAGCCTAGCGACGGCCGTGGTGGTGCCTGTCGGCGTTGAGGCTGCTCTGCGACCCGATCCGGGCACCGAGGCCGACTTTTCCGTAGCCGGCGACAACCCCTTCGCCTTCACACCGGGCCAGCTCGGCAAGCTGCTCAACCCCAAGTCGCTCGACGCCTTCCGCGCCCTCGGCGGCCTCCGGGGCATCGAGAAGGGACTGCAGACCGATATCACCTCCGGCCTGAGCGTAGACGAGACCCTGGCGCCGTTCCGCGTATCGTTCGGCCAGGCCGTCGGCGACGGCGGCCTCCTCCAGAAGAGCTCCGAGAAGTCGCCCAACCACAACGCAACTGCGGCGGTAGGCCGCTACGCCGACCGCTCTAGGGTCTTCGGCAAGAACGTGCTGCCGTCCAAGAAGGCCACGCCAATCTACAAACTCATGTGGGAGGCGTCCAAGGAGAAGGTGCTGATCGTGCTGAGCGTGGCGGCCGCCATATCGCTGGCGCTGGGCATGTACGAGACGTTCCGGACGGATCACAAGACGAACGAGGTGCGGGTCGACTGGGTCGAGGGCGTGGCCATCTGTATCGCCGTCGTTGTTGTCGTCGTTGTCGGCGGGCTCATGGACTGGAACAAGGAGCGCGCGTTTGTGCGGCTCAATGCCAAGAAGGACGACCGCGAGATCAAGGTCATCCGGTCCGGCAAGTCGCAGCTCGTCAACGTGGCCGAGCTTGTGGTTGGCGACGTGGTGCAGCTTGAGCCGGGTACGCCCCTTTCTTTTCTTTTCTTTTTTTCCTGCCTTTCCTACGCCTGCCTGCCTGGCTAACATCCCTCTTTGAACCAAATTAGGGGATGTGGTTCCCGTCGACGGCGTCTTTATTAGCGGGCACGGTGTCAGGTGCGACGAGTCCTCGGCCACGGGCGAGTCGGATGCGCTCAAGAAGACAGGCGGCGAGCAGGTGATGCGGATGCTCGAGTCCGGGACGCGCGCCAAGAACCTGGATCCGTTCGTCATCTCGGGAGCGCGCGTGCTCGAAGGGGTCGGCACCTACGTCGCCACCTCGGTCGGCGTCCACTCGAGCTTCGGCAAGATCATGATGTCGATCCGCACCGAGGCTGATCCCACGCCGCTCCAGGTCAAGCTCGCCGGCCTGGCCGTCAACATCTCCAAGTGGGCCGTCAGCTCGGCCTCGTTTCTGTTTTTCGTCCTGCTTTTCCGCTTCCTAGCCAACCTGGGCAACGATGCGCGCGAGCCGGCCGAGAAGGCCTCCTTCTTCCTTGAGATCTTTGTATGTCTTGTTGGCGGCCCAGCGCGTCCTTTTTTGAGTGTGTGATGCTGACCGGCCCAGATCGTCGCCATTACAGTCATCGTTGTCGCTGTGCCCGAAGGTCTGCCCCTGGCTGTCACCCTCGCCCTGGCCTTTGCGACAAAGCGCCTGCTCAAGGAGAACAACCTCGTGCGCGTGCTGCGCTCGTGCGAGACCATGGGTAACGCCACGACCGTCTGTTCCGACAAGACAGGCACCCTGACCACCAACAAGATGACGGTGGTCGCCGGCACCTTTGGCAGCACCAATTTCGCCAAGGCGGGCGGTGCCACCACCCCCTCCTCATCCAGTTCAGACTCTGAGTCTCCAACCATGAGCGTGGCTCAGTGGGCGTCCCTGCTCTCGCCCGCCGCCCGGACTGCTATCGTACAGTCGGTGGCCGTTAACTCGACGGCGTTCGAAGGCATCGACGCCAGCGGGCAGACCGCCTTCGTCGGTTCCAAGACGGAGACGGCGCTGCTGCAGCTCGCGCGCGACCACCTGGGCTTGCAGTCGGTGCAGGAGGCGCGCGCCAACGAGTCGGTCGTGCAGATGATGCCCTTCGACTCGGCCAAGAAGTGCATGGCGGCCGTCGTCGGGCTGCGCGGCGGCGCAGGCTACCGTCTGCTTGTCAAGGGCGCGTCCGAGATCCTGCTCGGGTATTGCGACAAAGAGGCCGACGTGTCGCGCTCGCCGACTTCGGCCGAGGCGCTCGAGGTGACGGATCTGACCCCCTCGGACGCGATGTCGCTGCGCGCGACCATCGAGGCCTACGCCCGCGGGTCCCTGCGCACCATCGGCCTGGCGTACCGCGACTACCCGTCGTGGCCGCCGCCGGGCGTGCACGCCGACGAGGACGGGCACGTCAAGCTGGCGGAGCTGCTGCGCGGGCTGGTGTTCTTGGGCGTCGTGGGGATCCAGGACCCGGTGCGGCCGGGCGTGCCCGAGGCCGTGGCCAAGGCGAAGAAGGCGGGCGTCGCCGTCCGCATGGTCACGGGCGACAATGCCCTCACGGCCAAGGCCATCGCGGCCGAATGCGGCATCTACACGGACGGCGTCATCATGGAGGGCCCGGACTTCCGCGCGCTGAGCGACGCCGACATGACGGCCGTCGTGCCGCGGCTGCAGGTGCTGGCGCGGTCGTCGCCCGAGGACAAGCGCGTGCTCGTGCGCAAGCTGAAGGCGCTCGGCGAGACGGTCGCCGTCACGGGCGACGGCACCAACGACGCGCCGGCGCTCAAGGCGGCCGACGTGGGCTTCTCGATGGGCATCTCGGGCACCGAGGTGGCCAAGGAGGCGTCGCAGATCGTGCTCATGGACGACAACTTCAGCTCCATCATCGTGGCCCTGAAGTGGGGGCGCGCGGTCAACGACTCGGTGCAGAAGTTCCTGCAGTTCCAGATCACCGTGTCCATCACGGCCGTGATCCTGGCCTTCGTCAGCGCCGTCACGCACCCGCAGATGAAGTCGGTGCTGACGGCGGTGCAGCTGCTGTGGGTGAACCTGTTCATGGACACGTTCGCGGGCATCGTGCTCGCCACCGACGCCCCGACCGACGAGATCCTCAACCGGCCGCCGCAGGGCAAGGCGGCGCCGCTTATCACCACCAACATGTGGAAGATGATCGCCGGCCAGTCGGCTTTCCAGCTGGCCGTGACGCTCACCCTCTACTTTGCGGGCCCGCGCATCCTGGGCCTCGACCCGTCGGACCGCGCGCAGATGCTGCAGCTGTCGACCATGGTGTTCAACACGTTTGTGTGGATGCAGATCTTCAACGAGCTCAACTGCCGCCGCCTCGACAACGGCTTCAACATGTTTGAGGGCCTGCACCGCAACCCCTACTTCATCTGCATCAACCTCTTCATGGTCGGCTGCCAGGTCGCCATCGTGTTTGTGGGCGGCGCCGTTTTTTCAGTCACCCCCATCGGCGCCGCCCAGTGGGCCGTCTGCGTCGGGCTGCCGCTCCTGTCGCTGCCCTGGGCCGTGGCCGTGCGCTCGTTCCCCGACGCCTGGTTCGAGAGCGTCGTCGGCGTCGTTGCCGCGCCCTTTGTGCTGGCCCACGCCGGCCTGACGCGAGTCCTTGCCCCGCTTGTGAGGTTGACATCGCGGAGGGGTGGCAAGGCAGATGGTGCTGACGCGGAGAAGGGACGGCCATAACAAGTGCGTGTGCTGCTGGGCTTGTCCATGCAGGAATAGGGATCGTGTAGGAATAGGGGCTAGAAACTGTTATTGTTAAGCTTAAATGACGTAAAGATTATCCTTTGGGGCGAAGAACAATTGTCGATTTACTGACCCGCCTTGACCATACAGCGTTGTCCTGGATATAATCAATAGGCATGATTGCCGTCGTTGTTTGCCGGATCTTGGGTTGGAAGCTAGGATAATGATAGACTGAAGGTGCCAGAGGTAGCAATGCGTGATAGGCGTGGGTCGGCAAGAGGCGATCATGAGGAAAGCACAGGACGGTCACGGCAGGGACAGACGAAGCAGTCGACAATCAAGCCGTTGTATTAAAAATTTCCTTCCGAGCCCTTCACCAAAACTACTTGTAAAAATTCGACCGAGACTCGTCATCCACTCTTCCATGGCAAGAGACCATCCATTCACAAGTGCGGGGCTTTAGTTGACCTTGGCCTGGCTGAGGGACTTGATCCGGTTGGCGCCGTCGAAAAGCGTGCCGTCGGCCGCCTTGGCGCGGCAGAGGACGCCGTTGCGCTCGGGGACCTTGTTGTCGCAGACCAGTTGGGACTGAGCGACGCAGCTCAGGCGCGAGCCGCCTATTTTTTGGGAGAAAGAAATCCACAGGTTAGCAAGCTATCATGGCTAAATATCTCCATGTTGGACGGTTGGTGTCTGCTTACAGTTGTTGCCGCCGGGCACGCACTTGCCGGCGCCGCCCTGGGCTTGGCAGGCGTCCTGCTTCAGGTTGGTGTTGGCGACGCAGCAGGTGCCCTGGGGCACGGGGCGGCCCTGGTTCTGGCGGGCCATAAGGGGCTCGCCCGGCATGGCGGCGGCAAGGGCGACGAGGCCGAAGAGGACGGTGGTCAGGGACATCTGCATTTTTGCTGGTATTATGACGGTGGTGGTTTGGTGGTGTGTTGTGTGACACGTGCGGATAAAATAAAACAAAAGTTGTTTGTTTTGATAGTGCGATAAAGACCGACCGGCGGAGAAAAGAATGGAAGTTACCAGGAAAAAGAGAGAAGGTGTTTGGTGAAGGCTGGAGCTGGAGGCTTGGGAGTGAGGAGCAGGAAAGAGAGTGAAGACGACAGGCAGTCTGTGTCCAGCCTTTTATATCTAGACGTGGAACGACGGCATTGTCGAAGTCGGTGCCGGCGATGGGCGGAAGCGAGGTGGACCGCCGCGAGGGTTGTGTGTGGGCCAGGAAGAAAGGGGCCTGACGCCCCTTTCCTTGTCCGTAGATCCTATCTCGCCAAAGGCCTCCCAAGCCAGGGGGCACTTTGGACAAGGAGGGCCCGCCGTGGTCGCAGATCCGACACGCAGGTCGGCAGCGTTTACCGCCCGGCGGTGTCTCTTTCTCGGTCTCCATGCTTGTCACTTGCCTGGTTCAACATGACACAAGCTACGGGCGTGTGATAAAACACGTTTGCTGGAGGCTGAGCGGCGGTGGGCTGTGCGGCGTTGGCGGTGGGTGCCCCCTTGCATGGCGAGATGGATCTCAGGCAGCCGAGGCGTTGCGGATATGGTGGTGGCATCGGGTGCCGCATAACGACGGATACAAATGCGGTCAGCACGCTAATGGGCCAGGCGGAACGTAGGGCGCAGGGACTATAATCTCCTAGCAAGTGCCCCGACAGGTGCCAGCCGAAGCTGCCGCCGTGGCTGGCCGGCACCGAGCCGTCGCGGGTCTGGCATCCTTTCAGCCAGGCGAGGAAAGGAAGGGGGATGCATGCCAGGCAGCCACATGGATGGCGGCTGCGGCCGCGGGAAGCCGAAAGCAAATCGGCCATGGAGCTCAGAGCTCATAACCTAACCTAATCTAAAAAAAAAAAAAAAAAAAAAAAAAAAGGGGGGGGGNAAAAAAAGGTGCGGGGTGGGGCTTCGGCGTATCAGCGTCGTCTCGAAGATCTGAAACGGGCCTTAGCCGACGCGTCATTCGCTGGCTTGCCCAAATCCGGGCCTAGCGCCAACGGCCCTGTGGGGCACTGCAACCCTCACCCCGACCAGACGGGACTAGCGGGCCCCATTCCTACCAGCAGCGGTTTCCGTCAACCCTCAGATTCCTTGAGCCGCACGCGACCACCCTTTTTTTTCCTCTCATTTTTCTTCCTGCCCGGCAAAAGCACGACACGAAACGGCTGCCTGGTATCTTTTGCGACAAGCATGGAAGCTTATCCCCAGGCCCGTCGCCACTGATGGCTGGTCCGATGATTGACGGCCATGATCAGACGGCAGAGCCACGTATATAGAATGCTCTGCCCGCAAATGCCTGCGGGTGATCGCCGCTCTTCCCCCAGATCTCCGTCAATGATCGGATGTCTGCGCCGATCCCTCCAGACCGCCTCGCAGCCGTTGGACCTGCCTCCCCTGAGGGGGCAGATGAGTGCTCCGCCGTCGTGGGCCGTGGTCGGTCTGGCGCTTCTTGTGACGCGTCGACGAGCCGACGGGCCTGGTGGTATCCGCCGAGCATTCCAAGGGGGCGCGTTGCCACTGGAAACACCGAAAAAAGGAAACACACCTCGCTTGGATCTCGGTATCCATCTCTCCTCATCGTCCCCACCCCGATTTCGTCTCGTACGCGAGGGCGCTTGCCGTCAGTATCGAACGACTTCTGAAGCTTGTCCGGACGTACAAGCACAGTAGGCGGCTTCTCGCTTGCGTTGCTTTGCGAGCTGCCTGCTTTGGAATGTACGGCCAGACAATCCTGGTCCAAATGTTTTTTTTTTTTTTTTTTTTTTTTTTTTTTTTTTTTTTTTTTTTTTTAATTATCTCTTGCATCATGTAGTTGGACGGGCGCGCGTTGCTTTGGCATGCTTTCCAAATCGGGCATCGACAAGTACCTGCAACAGACAGAAGGGGTCCCAATACGGATGTCGCGCTTCACGACCCGCTCGAACGTAGCCCTTTGTGGAACACAATGCACGGTATTTATAGTGCCATCCCCATATTTCTTGCTCTGCCTATACCAAACTTCTTGCCGATTTTGTATCGCTGCTGGGCCTTGGCGCAGAGATCTTTTTAAGCCCTCTCCGGACTCGTGGCGATGTATCGTTGTTTGTGCCGCCCCAGTCCGCAGTAAGTAACCTTGGGCCCTCCCAGAAGGCGGCGCGGTCCATCGCGTCTGGTCTTCATCGGCATGCATTGATGCCGGCCGCTGCTTGGGCGCTGTGCAGGTCGCGTCGAGGTTCATGGCAAACTAAAACCCCCAACAACCTCGGCCGGTCTTGGAAACGACACTGCACATTTGATACCAGACGGACAGCTCAGCCATCAAATCCACCTGTCCGCCGCAAAAGTCAAGCAGGAAGAATCTCGAGGCATCTGCAACCATGCGGACCACATGTCAATTCATGCTCCCGCCAGCGAAATGTTTTAAAGTCTATAAACGATGCTACGCGCTGCCCGTTCAAAATTTAATTATAACATCGGGACAGCCGAGCGGTAGAAGAGCCATTCGGCCGAGTTAGCGGTGCCTGGATCGCCGTCCAGGGCTGCCCTGCCCTCGCTGTTTCATCCAAGCTGCGCAGACGAGACAACTGACTCGCCGCCACCTGCCAAAACCGTGCGTCTCTTTGGTATCCGCCCCTGGGTCCATGCGTTCGCCGCCATCATAAGATGGACGGATTCGATGTTTTCGACGTTGCATTTATTCACCCGAGGCTTTCAAATACCACATGGCCCAAATTGGACATTGCGAATCACGTCACCGGTCTCCCTCGCGTCCGAAAAGCTTGTGTCGAGGCCACGGACAGTTTAAACGGTTGATAATAACCCCGTGGGATGCAGGCCACTCCGATCCTAGCTTGTACCTTGCGCTCCATCAACCATGCATAGACGGTTCGCCGTGATACGCCTTCTGAACCCCCTCATTCGTCCGAAGCTAGTTGAGACTGTCAGAAACAACCTGGCTGTTCCAAGCAGCAGTCACACATAGACGTCCCCATGGCAGAGGCGATACAACTAGCCGGGAGCGATGACATCTCTGTGAGCGTGGGGGTTCCTTGACGTCTTGAATCGGTGAGAGTAAAACCATCATGCAAAGAGCCGGCAGAAACTTACGGGAGCCAAATAAACGGAAGCCACATGAATATCAGGCAAGTAGCAACGACACCGTTGCAAACGCTGCAGTTCCTAGTCAGTTCTGCGATCGGCGGTTCGTCGGATGTGTTGGCGGGAAGCGACGGGTGCAGCTCGACGAGATTGACGAGCTTGAGACCGGACTGCTTCCAGCGGCGCAACGACTCGTCCACAGACAAATTGGCGTCGACGAGGCCGTGCTTGTCGAGAAGATCCGTAGTGGCGGCCACGTTGAGGATGTTCATGAAGACGTCGAACCGGCCATTCGGGATCGCGCAGCCGCGGCAGTCGTTACGCGTGCGGGTGTCGAAGCATACGGCCGTGCATCTGCAACAGGTAGCCAGGATAGGAGGTTAACGACAAGTCGATGTAGGCACAAGCGTTGCTGGTAACGAGAAAGGAGAGAACCACTTGCCGTGACCAATCTGCCTGGCCTTCGAATACTTCGTCGCAGCCGTGGATGCAGGCTTTGCAGGCCACGCAGCCTGGTCCCAGGCCGACAGACGTCTGGACCGAATGGAGAATGCCGTTTCCCAATGGCTGGTTCATTTTGACGACTGGAACGAGATTCGAGTAGGCCATGGAGTCTGGAGAGTCGACGTCACCGGCAGGACGGCTGACTGTGAAGCGATATTGGAGCGAGATGCCACTCGCGGTGGCGGGCACGACGGCCACCAGGGCAGGGAGAATGACGGCGAGGAGTTTCATGATGACCCAACGCTGGTGAAATACCAAAGGTGATGGAGCACTCGGGCGGTTGATCGAGCCTTCACCCGTTTTTGGGAGTAAGTCCTCACTTTAAAGGGCCCGAACAACTCGATGACGGAGGTCTCTCCGGTTGTCGCTCCATATTTACCGATTCACGTTTGTGCATCACGTCTTGTGCGCTTCGTGCCACATGTGGAAGGAAGGACGGGCGCCTGGAAGGTGTACTATCCCGCGCTCCCAAGATGACTTGCTCCGGCAGATGATTTTGAGGAACAAAGCAGCAGCAGAGTGGGACAGGATAATGCGCGTGTGCACATGTCGCCATCTTGGTCTGATGGCTTTCACGGGAAGATGTCGCGTACCCGGCACATATCCGATACATTGAGCACTTGGCTAAACCGATCCATGCGTCGTGACGGCGATTTATTGAGACTTGGGAGATTTCTAACGGCGGTCTCAGAGTACAGCTGATGCCATTTTCTTTTTTCGACAGCAATCTGCCATATTCCCGACTTTTTTTTTCCCCCATAGGCTATAAGCTCCACTGACGATCCATGTGGTCATGCGAAGAAATGGGCTCCGCATGTCAGCAGTCGGGCTCATTTAGCCCAAGAAAGATCCAAGGTAGTCGACCTTGCCCAGAGGGACACCTTTAGCCCTCAGAATGGCGTAGACGGTCTGCAGGTGAAAAAAGAAGTTGGGGACGGCGTAGTTAAAGGTGTATTCCTTGGCGGGCATGTTCCTGGTGCCGAGCTTGCCCATTTGCCTAAAAAAGGGGCGGTTAGCGAAAACAAGCTCGACATGGCAAAAAAAAAAAAAAAAAAAAAAAAAAAAAAAAAAAAAAAAAAAAAAAANAAAAAAAAAAGGGACTGCGAAAGGAAAACCTACAGCTCGACAATGTTGTCCTCCTTGCCGTTGACGGCCGCGGCGTCGACGGTGGCCAGGAGGTCGAGCGTCTTCTTGACGCGGGCGTGCAGCTGGGCCATGGTGGTCTCGTCGTCCTCCCACGCTTCGAGCTCGGCTCCGGTCATGCGCTGGATCCACTTCTTGGTAGTGTTGGACACGACCTGGACCTGGAACGACAGCGGCAGCATACCCTCGATGAGCTTCTCGGTCACGTACGTGTCGGCGTTGATGCCCTGCTCGGCGGCGTGAGCCTCGGCCTTGGACAGGATTGCCTCCAGCGACTTGAGGCCCTTGGCAAAGACGGCGCCCGAGGACTCGTAGAGGGTGATTCCGGGCATTGTTGCTGCGGCTTAGGTGGTAAGTACCGTAGGCAGGTTTGACGCGGTTGGTGGGTCGGGCCGAGGTGGGAGCGGTTGATGCGGCTCTGTAGGGTTGGTTGAGTTTAAGCACGGGGAGTGGCCGAAGGAGGGTCTTTTCGGGATGATCTAGAGCTTAAAAAAAAGTGTGTTCGAATTGGTTGGTGGTTTTGGTGATGATGCGATTTGCCCCTGAGCTTTCATCAACGATATAAGAAATCGGGGGCCCTCCGCCCTCCTTTTATGGTGTGAGGGGCATCGGCAACGGACGGGACGAAACCTTAAAAGGTAAAAGGAGATTTTCTCTCTTTGGGCGAAGCGGCAGGCTGACTGACAAATCCAACATCGCTTAGCGAATGAGGTTCTCACGTCCGAGCTCGCAAACAAGGCGGATGCGAGATTCTACATCGTTCTGGAGGATGCCAAGATTACAAATACAAAGAGCGGTAGAGGCATCTTGGCTTGACCTCTGCAATGGAAGCGCATTAGGAAAGTGCTTTGGCCATTGCCGACTCCTCGGCGGGGCCAAGGTCGGGGTGGTGGGGGCGGGGCACGAAGCTGGCCTGGGGTCAGACTCGGGGCTGATTACAATTACGTGAAGCCTCCATGCGCCGTCGGCCGTCAGCTTCTTCGTTTTCTTGCTTCCTGCGGACCAACCATCACACTGCGCGGTCGAATATTAAGCCGCGAAAAAAGAACTTGTTCATTCCGAAACGGTCGCCTCTAAATAGGTCCGTCTCTAGGCTCGTAATCGACCAATCAGATGAAAAGAAAGGGCCGCTAATTTCATCCTCGTGCTGCGAGACACCCTAGGCGGCATCATCCGCATACAGAAGCTGGAACGTGTCTGGGTCAACCAGCACCGTCAACCACTGAGGGCCATGCCGAGAAGCTGCATCCGCAGCCTCCTGCAGCGTCTCGTATACGCAGGGGCGTAGCTGCGCCTCCTCCGCCATGGAGTCAAGCATTGCGATGAACTCGCCTGTCATCGCGGCGGCCACCGGATCCGTATTTATGTCAGCCATGTCGTTTGTCGCCATTGTATCGAAACGCTGGGCGACAAGCGAGAGCTTCGTAGCCGGATCGAGTCCGCGCCAACTACCGGTCCACTCCCCCTCGTCCATCTCCGCGAGGGCCAGCATGGCATGCCGGATGGCGTCTAGGGGCAGCCACGGGCCCCAGCCCTGGCGAGAGTTGATGCGGGAAAAGGATCGCAAAAGCCGACCGAGCGTCCGGAGCTCGCTTCGCGCGACAGAGTCCTCGTCGTCGTCCGGCTGGAGTCGGCGCGCGAGCGAGAAGTCGTCGACGAGGAACTTCGGCATGGCGCCGCGGCCGGGCTGGGCGGCGCGGACGCTGGTCAGGCGGTCCGTGCGGCCGTGCAAGAGGCCGGCGCTCAGCATCTGCGCGAGGCCCAGGAGGATGCCCTTCATCATCAGGTAGATGACGGGACTGGGGATCTCGATGTCCCTCTGGCGAGCGGTGGTGAAGATCTTGTCAGGGCCGTCGAGATTGTAAAACTCCCAGGCCTCGCTGTCGTGCGGCTGCTGTGTGGTGGGAGGCGGGGAGGGCTCCTCGATCTGGGCGACGTGACGGCGGTAGCGGCCGTGGCCCGCACAGCAGTTTCGGACGCCGGCAAGGATGTCTAGACGCTGGGTGGTGAGAGGTTCGCGGTGAAATGTCAGTAAACTGAGCTTCTCAGGATCGCTGCCGACCTCGCGGACTAAAAACGAGCGGCTGCCCGCCTCGCCTGGCCAAGTGCGCACCATGAGGTAAAAGCGGCCGGAGGACGCTCTGAACGCCAGCGCAATGACACCGGGGATGTTGACCGACAAGGGGCCGATGCTCTTGAAGACAAGGTCCGTAGGGATTCCCGAATTTGAGGCCATGATCCCTTGTCTGAATAGATGAGGGTGGCTTTTAGGTTCCGCGTTTGTGTATCGCCGCTGTGTTCTTCTCGGAGTTTCTCAGAGGCGCTCTGGTGTTCCGTGTGGGCGGTTTGGTCCTCAGGTCATCTTTTCCTCAGGGGAAAGCTACGGGAAAGGAGCGATTTTATGCGATGTCCACAAGCTCGAAGGTGGTCGCATAAAAGGCTTCGTGTTGTGCACGGTGATGCGATTGAGTGCAAGGATCTGGGCAGATCCGATCAAGTAATTTATGATTAACAAAGAGCTGTGAAGATCTTGTTGTGTTGTACCGCCGACTTGTGGCGCAAACGCAGAAATGACGGCTCAGCCGTTAGTGTTCTCTTTTATCATAACGCGCTATGAATAGCCAACCGTGGCCATAATAGGCCGTCCCGTCCGAAGGAAGGACACAATCTCGCGGGATCTCGCAACCTCAACGGCCTGATATGCATATTCTGATCAGGGTGTGTTCACGAGTTGCATCGTCTTGTGACTTGTATCGACTTTTCGAAGCAACGTGATTATCAAATAAAACTCATTCTTTGTGCCAAATGATAAACAGAAATCAATAGGCTTTTAAAATTGCGGGACTTAGGAGTCACTGTCGTCTAGCAAGAAGCTATGGTTCGTACAGGATGCGGTCACCTGTGGGACACATGGAATTCCCATCAGCCGTATCTAACAAAGAGTTTCTTGTTGACTAGCTTTTTTGTCTTCTTCATCCTTTGTTTGATCCTTGCTGCTTACCGACTCGGCTCGAGCTAAACGTGTAGAAAGCACGTGCCTGTGTGGCCATCAAGCGGTGGGACAAGAGCTTTCGTGTGTGTATCTACCTTCATTCAAGCACCTGCTTGCTGATAAAGAACGGATTCACAGCCGAAGAGCTATTGTACGTCAAACAGGCTAGATGGGCCTGCATCGAGCAGGTCTCAACACAGGCATTAATCAGCAAACGCAACCGTATTGTGGAACGACAGCTGTAATTATATTGCTGGGTGAGGAGACTTTAGGCGAAGCACACTCTTTTCTTGGTCTGTTGCCTTCAGCTCACACCCACTTCACAGTGGGATGATGTCAATGAGGGAGAGGAGTCGGCGTCAACCGACCGTAGTTCCGCGTCGAATAGCTGTGCCCGCTGAAAGAAATCGTATTGATTAAGACCGTTGAGTCTATATTTATCTCACCGCATGCCCCGCACGGGGGCTTCGCAGCTTCCCGAGCTGGACCTGTCCAACTCGCCTGCGCTGGTTCCCGCCCCGGCTGAAATCCGCCGAGATTAGCAGCTGAGCCTGTTGACCAACCACCGTGCAGTTGAAGGCTTGGAAAGTTAGCCGAGAGCCGGGCGCAGGCCCGGTATGTACCCCGCTCATGCAGGGCATCATGTCAACAGTCAGCAACACCAAGGTATTTCAACCTTGGCTGGTACGCTCGCTTGGAAAGAGGTAGCACTGGCCTACTTAGAATCCGGACTGTTCCAGTAGAATTTCCCGTCACCTTGGACAGAGGTGCATGATGTCTCCTGATTTAGCAGCAATGTAATTAATCCGGGTGCTAGGACTAGTCGTAGAAGTGCGGGTAAATATTGCAACCATATTGAAGATCTCCACCGAGACCCGGATCTTTTGATGCCAAGTCTGCGTCACAATACTGTGCCTTGGGAGCACAGCTCACCTTCTCTGGGCGAAGATATATAACAGAGCGTCATCTCGGGAGACTGTAGTCGTTTGGAGCCATTGTAGGCTGTCGTATGCACAGACTCACAGCATCAAATTCTACAGAGTTCCAAACAACACCCCGCAACGACAAACATGCGTCTTTCCTCCGTCTCTCTTCTTTTTACCCTCGGTGGGGGCGCGAGCGCCCAAGGATGCGGATGGTACCTCAACGGCGATGACTGCCTCTGCATGAACAGCGCCACGGGCGCAGCCTGGACGGAGTGGACAAACTACTGCTGCAATGCCATGGGGAGGAAGTCGGGTGGCTTTGTGAGTTCCCTCTTTCTTAAGCCGTGCCATTGCTATAAATCCGGTCATATATATGATATACCCCGGCATCTCCGCGACTGGTTGGCTCTTTCTTCTGCTGATCCGCGGCTAATGAATCTGACATCGTTGGAAAAGGGCCCCGTCTGCACGGTCGACCAGAGAAACAGGCAAACCTTCAAGGACTGCTGCAAGTACCAGAACAAGGAGTCCTTGATTGGCCATTGCCGCTGAGGGTTACGGCTTGGAATTGCGCGCTCGGTCTTTGGCAGCGCCGTGGGGAAAAGGAGGAGGGACGGACAGGGAAGCTGAGAAAGGTCGGAGGCCAATACGTCAAGGGGTCTTGTGTGAATGATCGATCGGTTGGCGGAAGGGCAGGCAGAGTTTCTGCCTAGCCAGAATACAAATCACAGCCATGACATCGCTACAAGGTGCCTACTGTGCTCTGCGTCGGCAATCACCGAATCTATCGACGTGATAAAGAGCGTCACCTAGACGAAAACGCCAAAAATCTAGGGCCGCGCCGGGATTTGAACCCGGGACCTGCTGATCCCGGTCGATTCTGGGTGGTCCTATGTGAGATCTGGGACGTGATCTTTTGCCAAGATCCGCCAGATCACGATGGAGTTGGGCAAGATGATGGGGCGCGGGAGGGCAGCGTCAAATGTCCATCTCGGCCATCTTTCGCGTCACACGGCCCAGCGGCCTGGATATGCTGGATATCCTGGCCTCAAACTCGACGTGGCTGCAGGAGTGAGGCGGCGCTTTGCTCTGCGGCCCCGAGCGATTTGGTTGCCGCTGGCATCCGCATATCCGTCTGGCGAAGGAAGGCGCGTCGCTGTGTTTTATTTGGCAGCCGCCCAATCAAATGGCGCTAAGACGCGCCGATACCCCATGGGCTGCAAGGCCACCACGGACGACCATCAGCCCGCGCCACCTCCATGCAGGGACTCGCTGCCCTTGTACTGTAATACGGCGATGCTGTGTAACGGGACGGGACAGGGGGCCAGATGGGGTTGGTTGCCTCGCAATTGTGTGTGTCGATTCTGGAAAAATTGTCAAGCCTTGTTTCGGGGATGCATTGTCGGGAAGGGTGGCGTCGGGGCGGCACGGAATGGGCTTGCGTAGAGAACGGCGAAGGACTAAGACGAAAAAATTGCCTTCATCCCCTCCCGCTTGCACCTCTGCCCTCAACGCTCTTACACCATACACATACGCCGTGCACATACACCATACACATACACCATCGTGGGCCTAGTCGCCGAGCGTCTTGCCTTGCTGGCCACTGGCTTGAGGCGTGACGGGTTCAATACCGAAAAGAGTGCCGAAAGACCTGCAAACTACGCCCAATCGACCTCGCGCCATGGCAAACTTCGCGACCCGCGACTACGAAGGACTCCAGAGGGTGGACCATTGCGATGGGCTGCAGGTGCTAGGGAGCGGACAGGGAGCGCATGCGGGACAGCACGAAAAAGAGCCATACATCTTGGGACAGGTCGCCGCCTCTCCGAGCCCGCACGCTGAACTCGGTAAGGGCGCGACTTGGCCTCAACTACCGCCGACAGGCGCGGCAGGGTATCGAGAGCCCAGGAAAATACTCGGACTGCGCAGGCCAACGTTTTGGCTCCTCGTCAGCAACATCGTCCTCGCCATCGCCCTGGTCGTCGTGGGCGTGGTGTCGGCACAGATGAACATGAACAGGAAGGTTGAGGTTGGGTCAAGCGCTTCGGGAACGACGTCGGCGCCGGCTGGGGGCTGCGCGGCAAGGTACGGCGACTCTTTTCTCCCTCGGTGATATTTCTAAAACACAGGCCATCACGGTCTAACTATGTCCTAGTGCTATCAGCAGCAGCAGTACCAGCACAACGGCCAGTCCGGCCCAGCGCACCGCATCATCGCAATCAGACAACCAAAACAACAACAACAACAACAACCCAAAGGTGTGCTTCAGCACGACTACGCCCCTCGCGCCGGGCTCCGACCCGGCGATCCCGCCGGGCATCGAGTGCCCCATCTCGGCTGGCCAGGTCAGCTACATCGTCCCGGGCACGGGGCTGCGGTTCCAAAAGATGTGCGGCACCGACTTTGTCGGCAACGACATGGGCCGGTTCCCCGTCCGCACCATGGCCGACTGCCTCGCGCTCTGCGCCCAGCTCAACCTCTTCCCCGCCAGCGTCTCTGGCAGGTGCGTCGGCGCCACCTGGGTGTACGGCGACGGGCCGCAGGGCACCGGCATCAACTTTTGCTTCCCCAAGAACGACACGTCGAGCGCGACGCAGCGCGCGGGCACCGAGAGCGCTATCTTACTGTCTTGATACCTGGGTTTTTTTTTGTTTTTGTTTTTCAACGCGATGATGAGACGCTTGTGTATCGATAAGATATTGGTAGATATCCTTTGCATGTTTGATAATTACACCTGTTTTCATGTACTCCCAGCACTCCTGTCAGCCGCCCTTAACCCCTCTCGCAGCAGACGCAGACTTGACATGCGACGCCGACACCGCCACGCCATGGCCACCAGGGGCGTCCAGGTCATCCTCCCGACGGCCCGGGCCCGAGGTCGCCTTGCCCTTGGCGGTGACGGCCGACACCCAGGCGGTCGGGTGGTTGGCGACCCCGTCCTCGACGGCGCCCTCGTAGAGGCGGTGCAGCTCCAGCACGTGGCCGTAGGTGACGTGGCCGACGGCGACGCCGGCGCGCAGGCCGCGCTTCATGAACTCGATCTCGTCGGCCACGCGCCTGCACTCGCACGCGTACCGGATGTAGCGGTTCGGCAGGCCCTGGCCCTTGACCAGCGACAGCACGCCGGCCAGGATGCCCGTCAGGGCGCCGATGACGGCCACCGGCAGGTGGTAGTCGCCGTTGAGGGCGCCCAGCACGACGAGCGCGGCCGCGAACACCATCTGCAGCAGCATCGACGAGTACACCACCAGGTCCACCAGCGCGTGCATGGCGTGCGCGTGCCGCTCGTCGCGCCGCAGCTTGTAGTAGATGGACGTCGGCCGCTCGGCCGTCGACGGGTCGTCGCGCAGCAGCAGGTGTCGCCACGTGCGCCGCGTGATGGTCGACGGCGCCGGGAGCTGCTGCGGTATGTTGCTGCTGCTGTTGTGGGATGCCGACGAGGGTGCGGAAGGCCTCGAGGGTGACGGGCTGGTTGAGCAGCTCGGGCGAGGTGGCGTGCAGCGCATCGACCGTTGGCGGGTCAGGCGGTGGCGATGGCCGTGACGGTGGTGCTTTGCTGGTGTTGCAGGCCGCGGCGGTTGCGGACGGCGAGGATGGCCAGTCGCCGCCGTCCTTGTCGGTCATTGTGGCCTCGGTCGCATATTTCCTCTCCGCCGTGGACGCCGTGCTCATGTCGGCACTCATTGTTTCTTTGCGGAGTTGGGCGACAGCTCCTGGGGAATTGTTTGGCGAGAGGAGCGAAGTAGCAACATCGGAGAAAGAGCAATCTCTTCGAGGACGCAGCCAAGCGCAGACTGTGGCTATTTGCAGGAAGGGCTGGTGAGCACATCGATGGGATCTTCCAGGGGCTAGAACCAGCTACGAGGGGCGGATGAATGCAAGCTGCAGGTCTTTGTTGAGCTTAAGCATGCATGACCGGCCCTGATGATTAACTCGGCAAAATAGATTGGTCTCGGCCATTGAGCATCCAACTGGCCCGAGCCACAGAGAATGGAAAACAGTAAACCCATGTGCTCAGGAAAACCCCACCCCCATCGACGTCTCGCTTCGCCTCAATAGACCGGATTGCCACCCGGGAGCTCCTTCAGCCCTATAACAGCCAAGCGTATTCGTTAGCGTGATCCGGGGACCGGGAGCAGGGATAGAGCCGACACGCTACTTACATCCGTCGTTGCCAACGTTCTCCACGTACTGCTGCTTGTTCGTGCAGGCGATGGCATCCTCCGCCGACTGCAGCTGCATCACGGGGCAGTCCTCGCTGAAGCAGTTGGTCCCGAGCGCGTCCATGGCCCGCTGGAGCGCGCCGTCCTTCCAGCCGAAGAGGTAGTCTCCGTGGGCTCCGTATCCCTTGCTGTTGGTGTTAAGCGGTATGTCCAGTCAGCGGACAGGCCTCCCAAGAGAGAGCGCAAACACTATCAAAAGGGCTTTCTGGAAACATACGAGTCGCCAAAGCTGTACACGAGCGGCTGCTTCCCATTCCTGTAGTATTTCGGGTCCGCAAACGCGCCGCTGGTGTCGTACATGATCTCATACAACACTTGAGGGATGCGGACGGGGTGGGTGCTGGGGCATTTGTCGCCGGCGAGGTTCCTGCCGGGCTGATAGGCCACGTGAGATACGTGGTCCGGACTGTCCAGGTTCTTGCCGTCCCAGCACGACGGGAAGATGACGGAGGCGCGGATGCCGCCGGGGCACGGCTTGTTGGGGAACTCGGCCGTGTCGGAGCTGTCGCACGGCGCACCCGAGCCTCCCATCACCCGCTCGTTCGCCGCCAGGCATCGGTGGCAGACGTTGAGCGGGCGGGCGGGTTTGGTCTTGAGGTTGATGTCGCCCGCGAACATGCGGAAACCCTACGTTTTGGGGAGGGGATAAACATCAGCCGGTCTTTGATCGGCGGGCGATTTAGAAGGGTAAGTTCCTACCGGTTTCATGACGGTCGTCTTCTTGTTGCTTCCGCTAAAGGGGCGCATGTAGTAGACGGTGATGCCTCCTTCCTGCTTCATCAGGGTTCCGTTCAGCTGTCCATTGGCCATCTGAGGAATCCTCTTGAAGGTGCCATTTTCGGGAGACCGAAAGTAGATGGACGCCGTCCAGTAGTTGCTGAAGTCCTCTACCATCCTGCAAGAGGTGCACCGGGATGTCTTGGGCGGGTCGATGGTCATTGGGTCCATCTTGGAGGGGCTTCAAGTCAGTCTATGTCTCGGGGCACGCTTCAGTAATGGTCTGGCTGCGAGGATTTCCGTCTACCGTGATGTTGAAAGAGCTGCCGCCGACGATCTGGTGCATATGGGTCGATGGAAGTTGCCCTGGGTTGACAAGGGGGTCGGCACGCTCCACCACGAGCTGGGAGCAGGCAAAGCGCAGAAAGTCGGAACCTCGGCTGCCCTGGGCCCATACGTCTTGAGCGCCGAGGGCGGCCAGCAAGACTAGAAAACGAGTCGACCAAGCCATCTTGCGCAGCAGTTGAGTCTGATCCTGGAGGGGAATTCTAGATAGGACTGTGAATGGTGGAGTGGCTTGACCCGTCTCCCTCACATCAGGAAGGTTGTCCGGGACAGAGGTTTATAAGTCAGTGAATGGGAGTGTAGGGGATGGGTGATTGCGGGAGGGGACCGGGAAGACGGCTGTTGCAGGCAGGTGCCAATGGCGGCCTGCAGGCCCGGGATATTGGGCGGCTGGCTGCGGCGCTCCTAATGGTCGGGTTAAAATGCCCATCCTCCACGGCAATATATCCACGCCCACGAGCGATATCACTCTACAATACCCGCCGGCAATTGAACCAGCCCTGGATTGGTTGGCCGGCAAGAGGAATCAACTACCTATCAAGGATCCTAACGACCATGCATGGCAGCCGGCAACAGGCTGCCGTTCAGTTTCACGACTCGACTGGGCGCGAGGGGATGTCCAAGGTATGGATGTGTAGGCCATGAGGTAGTAGTGTCCGGCATATTGCTGATAGCAATGCATTCAACCGCGCCCGCTTGCCAAGGAGAAGAGGGTTGCGGCCGGGACGATGTCGCTGGGATAGAGGATTGGTGGATTACGATCAGAATGACGATGAGATGATGGCATTCAGCAAAAGTCCAGTCTGATGCAAACAGTGAAGGTGAATAACCTCAAACGCCAGCAGTGAGTGTCCGTTGGCGTCACAGTCCAGCTAGATCGAGCACTGAAAGGCGAGGGATGAGTCACTAAGGAATGGTGAAACTCTCATGTGCTGGCGACGCAGACATTGTCATTGCGTAGAAGGTTACTCACGACAAAATGACGAACCGTGGATCTATATAGCTTGGTGGCCTTCTGCAGGCATGGCTTCTGGTACTTGCCATAGTTGCCATCACCAAACACCGGGAATCAATAGGAGAACACGCTTGATTCGAACTCAACCATGGCGTATCGACACCTCGTTATCCAGTGGCTTTCTCTGGCGCTGCTCCTCGTCGCCGCATCAGCAACCGCCATCGAACAGCTTGCTACTGACCACATCGCGCTTGGCAGGCGCGCCCTGCCACGCGTCTGCAAGACAGACGGCGCCGAAAAGGGCATGAAACTCGGCCCTAGCACGGCGGCGGCCAAAGCCGCCGACTGCATAACCCTGATCAGCAGCCTTCGGGGGCCCGACAATGACGAAAACGTCCAGCGTCTGCGCGTGTACAAGGTTCCCTCCGCCGGCGCCGGCGTGCGCGCAGTCAAGTCTGGGACCTGCAGCATCGTGCTGAGTCCGTCCGCCGACAACGCCTCGGCCGGCAGGCTGGAGTTTGCGCTCGGGTTGGGGGACCTGGCTGACATAGCTGACGCCGCAGTCGCCGCGTGGGGGACACCTAGCCAAGACAAAGACATCAAAGCGTTTGGCCTCGGCCTGGACTGTCAGGACAAGGACGAGAAGCCCATCAAGGTGAACTGGTTCGTCTACGACGAGACCAGGGAGGTTGCCCAGCCTCTGCCCGCGATCACGGGCCTGAAGCTGAGCGAGATGGGGCCGAAGCCGAGGAGCAAGCCGGTCGGCGGCGGGTCGGGAGGGTGCATATGCGCGTCCTCGGGGAACTCGTACTATGGGCCAGCAAGCGCCGTAGCCATGGTCTCCATGACCATCGTTTCTCTATTTGTGGTCAATTACCTCTGGCGATCAGCGGGACAGTGATGGGCCAAGGCTGGCTTGGGACGGATGAACATTGGTTTATGGCAGATGCTGGTTGCAAGCCAAGGGGCTGGCTACCCTAACCTGTATCATTAACATGGCTTCACCTCCCTAGACAGGGGAAGTTGGGCGGAAGGAGGACAGAAAGACCGACGCCTCGCATGAATTAAGCTTTATCATTCATAGCTTGGAGCATGTGCAGGGACAGGAGCTAGATGCGCTAGCCAACCAACCCCTATTCTCACCTAACTCCATGGTATAGTCGGCTAGCGACCACCCAAAACATGCACGGCAGGCAACGGCAGCAGCGTCGCGTTCCGGTAGTAAGCTCCGTAATCGGCATCGGCCAGCGTAACCTGGTTTCCACACCAGAGGAGCTCCGTCCCAGCTAAAATGACGCCAAAGGTCTGGGTGACGACGCCGATGGCCACGCCAACACCGAAACGGCCGCGAGCAGATAGGCTTCCTTTCCCCAGCAAGGTCCGTAGCGGCGCTTGATGTGGTACATGAAGACGAAGGGCACTTATATGCGTTGGTCGCGTGCGACGGTTCGTTACCGCCAGCCCCGTTGATCGTCCCCGCCCACGCCACGACCGGGTCAAATCAGTGCAGCCACGACAGCGGTGCCCCCTTGCCGAAGCTGTTGGCGCCCGGAAAGAACGGAGGATCGTGCTCCCGGTAGGCCTAAAGATTGATGCCATTGCCGTTCCCGTTGAGGATCCACGAGAAGCTGTACTTTACGCCATAATTGTCAAATGCTGGAAGCGGACGAAGTGGGAGATGTCAGCTGGCGTGGTAACAGGGACCGGATCGTGGCAGCCATTCTACCCCCATTGCCGTCGATCGGCACATACGCAGACCAGCACATTTTGCCCATGCATTTTTGTTGTGTCAACGGCAGACAGCACGCGCTTGCCCTATGGCCGCGCGCTGCCGAAGAAAGGTGCGACGAAGAACCCAGATCGGGTGACGTTCCAGTCGAGGGCAGCTCAAGGGTGAATCTCATTCCGCCGCAAAAACCTGTAACCGTCCCCCGCGTGAAGTTCTTGGGCTGTACCAAGGCGATCCAGTTGATTGGTTGAAGGATTGCGGCGATTTGAAGATGCGATTCGAGATCCGGAACCGGAGGAAAACGAGCACGAAGCAGGTAAGAAAGAGCATGCATCGTGGGACGTGGGCCGGCCGTTGACCGCCTCGCCCTTCCTCTTCGACCTGATGAGCGCCCAGTTGGGCGCCAGAGCCGGGAAGACCTTTGAGAACATGGCGGTGACGGAAGCGCAACAGCAGGCCGGAGGAGCCCAAGCCGAATAATTGCGTCGCGGGCGCCAGCGTGATCTCGTACGGGCAACCCACATGGCAACTTATCGCCGTTGCTGTCTTGGGCGAAGTCGTAATCGGCCGGGTCGAAGCCTTTGGAGCAGCAGCTTCGGCGTGGCCATCACCTTGCCTGGGAAGTTGGGGCCGTTGTGGTGGAGCTCAATGGCTTTGGCAACGATTTGGATGCCGTCTTCCTCGTCCATCAGTGTGATCTAGTGGAGGATGTAAACGATGTCAGCCGACGCCGCTAGAGGACCTTCTGTTGCCTTGAGACCATAGTAGGCAGCGAACTTGGCTGGCATTTCTGGGGAGTTTACGTTGCGGTGGTGCTGGAGCGTCTCTGCTACCTCCTCCACCTCCCGCCTAGACGCGCTCAGGGCCCAGGGGTGATTTCATCCGTGAGCCGACGATGGAGCTGCAGAGAGCCCCTTGGTCAATGAAACGACCTTGGCCGACGCTAGGCCATAATCCTTTCCTCCCGTTTTGCTGCCCATTTCCCGACTTCTACGTCGGGCTCTAAATGAGCAATAAAGTACGGATCTGTACCAAGGGCTCGTTGTCAAATAGATAGAGCAACCGGACTCCTGCTTCCGGAATCCATGCTTGGGCAAGGCATCGTTGGTGTACCGCCCCGGCTTGTTTGTGGTAACATCTCTTAGGCGCAAAGCCGCCCTGACATGACAATTTCGCCGTACCAAGGGAGGGGACGGAGCGGGGCGCTGGATAAAGACGACTATCGTGATCCTCAAGACGACCAAGCCGGGGTCGCGCAGGGATGATGGCTGCAAACTTCGCCGCGCCCCGCGTACCTAAGGTACTTTGCGTCGGTGTTGCTTTGTATGCTGCAATGGCGAGATGGGTCTTTCTGCTCCGTGGGCGGGGTCGAGGTCGGTCCAGCAACGCTTGTGGTATCCAAGAACCACTGCCACACGAGTTTCCGAGCAAAAGGTTCGCACATGTAACGCGTCGTGGCACACCGAACCCTTAAGGGAGTGGACGCCGCCACAATTTACGCCGTTGTGGCCGACGGCAAGCCCGGCCGCAATGTGCTGTTATATTGTGCGTGTTCGTGGGCCCGAGGACGGGGACCATCTGCTATCTAGCACTCAATCAGCTCGGGGGTGGACATATCAACCGCGCTCGTTAGCCCCATGGTGTGACGACAGACGGTTTGACGCAGCTGACGACGTGCTGCGTTGTCATCCGAGCAGAGGCGGGCAACCGAGCCGGAACCTAGACCTCCAACGCGGCTGAGACGGTGCGCACACAAAGCAGGGTCAGGCCACACGTACGTGTTCGGCCAGGACGCCAGAAGCAACGGCTTGTCGGACTGGATGAGGGAATTTTCCACATTCCGTAGGTAGTACCTTGGTATATCTCTTACACGGTAGAAGGCCAGGCATGGGCACACTAGGGACGAATATGTACCCGAAAGGATGCGGTCCAAAAAAGGGGCAGAAACCAGAGGGGATAGAGGAAGACGAGTTCGGGGAAAGGGTTCCGTTCCAGGGGTAGTTAACTCGAGAGTGCCATGGACTACCGCTATCACCGCCAGGCGCCACCGCCATCCGTCATGGCCTTCCAGGTATCAGGAGCCGGCATCAAGTTGTGCTCTGTATCGCTGTGCAGACAATAGATACTGGTAATCGCTGAGAATCCCCAACGGCCTCGATGGCCTCGATCAAATAATCACAACGCTACAAGACGAGATGTCAACGTGGCACCGACGTGCGACCAGCTTCCCCGCTTCCCCTGGCATTCCATGATGCGTCGCGAGCAGAAGCGAATGCTTCTGGGGCGGGGCTCAATGGTGAGGAGGCCAGAAAGTCCGATACACGGGTTCCTGCTGCGAAGCGGCCGCGTCTCCCGGCTCCGGGCCCTCACCGGAGTGGGAGCGAGGTGCCGTATCGGTATGGTGCTCGTGAACTCCGGCCCCGGTGGCGGCTACGGGCTGCTGGCTAGAGGGCTGACCCGTGCCGGCGTGGTGCCCCTGGACTGTGGTCCAAGCGGCGGATACGGGATGCTGGCCAGATGACTGGCCCGTGCTGGCATAATGCTCGTAAGGTCCGGTCCCGGCTGCAGGCTGCTGGCTATAGGGCTGACCGCCCTGCTCCGGAGGGCCAATGATAGGAGGAGGCGGCATACCATGCCGCTCCACCAGGGCGATCGGAGGCAGCGGGTAGTGTTGTCTCGGTCTCTTAGAAGCCGGCTGCTCAACGTCCACCTGAGCTTGGGTTGCAGGCTGGGGCTGGCCATGGCTCAGCTGGGACTCTGGCGGGACCGTCTGTCGAAGGTCCTCCCGGGCTTGCTGTGCGGTACGTCGCGGCTCGCGGCTCCTCTGAGAATCTGGCGACGCGGACGTCAGCAACTTGAGCCACGCTGTGTGGCGCGCCGGGCTAAGGGTGGCTCGGCGGCACCCCTGGCACTCTGCGTGAGTGCTCTCGGAGCAGGGGAAGAATTCGGCGCGGAACAATACCTTCAAGGCGCTGAGCCCGGTCTCGCCTCTTGTACTTCTTGACGCACTCGAGCCGCTGGCACGTGCGCTTGCAGCAGAGGTGGCCGAGATGGCCCTCCACGTGGCACTGTCCCATTTCGCTGATAGGAATGAACCTGCTCTGGCCGTGTATAGTGTCGGGGAAAGTCTCGGAGGAGCATGATGAAATCAAGACGCCGCGCCCTATCGTCTCGCTGGCAAGAGTGGTGCGGAGCGCAGGCTCGGGGTGCGCAAAGCCTGGAGATTTGACCGAGAACCTCCCCAGCGATATTGCTGGCCTCGCAGATATACTATCGAGCATTGCGGAGTCGTGCGCCTTGCGGTCCCAGGCCTTGGGTGGGGGTTCGACAGGTGGGCTCTCGGGCCTGTTGACAGGTGGACATTCGGGCATGGGGGCAGGTTGACTCTCGAGCATGTTGGCAGGTCGAATCTCGGGCATGTTGGCAGGTTGACCCTCGGGCATGCTGGCAGGCTGACTCTCGGGCATGTTAGCAGGCGAACTTTCGGGTACCTTGTCTCTAGCGGCTGCCGTATTGTCGGAGCTGTCCATTGCAACGACTGATCCGCTGCTAATCCTGGCCTGCCCTCGGGCCACCTCGACGTGCCGCTTGACAGTTTCTTGCTGGATCGGAAGGGCTACGCAGCTGTGGATCGAAGTCGGACCACTTGTCTGAGTCCCGTGGCTTTGTTAGATGACTGGTGGACTGGTGACAGTAATCAAGAGGATTTGGCCGTCCTTGTGCGTGAGAAACGAAGGGTCGTGGGCTGGAGGGGCACTTACCGTCGGCGTCTTGGGGATCTGACTCTGCTGTGACGGGAGTATCGTAAACAACATCACCAAAAGCTGTCGCCCCATTTCTAGGAGGTCGAGTGGGCGGTGCCTGACCGTTGCCGGTATTTGCTGTGGAGCTTGGCCCGGCATTGTGAAGGGGCAACTGGAGCACGCTGCTGTCCATTGCCACCAAACAACAACACCAAGAAGGCTCGTCCGACACGAGAGGTCGGCTGCGAACTTCAGTGCTCGGGCTTCTAGTCAAGCCTCCTTCCATCATCACCTGCTGTCGTGAGCCAGCTCGAGTCCCCAGAGCAGTGTCGCTTTAAGAAACTGGCAACGGCAAGAGGTTGAGGGAAGGATATTACATTACGCAATCCGACTAGAAAACGGAAGCAGGTAAGGGCTGGTAAAATGACTTGACATCGGATGGCATATAGGTACCAAATGCGATGCCGCTGTTGCCCAGCCATGCCGGTGAGGCCAGGCGGGCGTGGTTGCAGGCCAGCGTTTATCAGGCATGGAGACTGAGCCGAGCAAGCGCCTCGTTGGCTAGGTTCGCAGGAAGGTAGGTGGGTACCACCTAGGGACTCAGTCGGCAGGAGCAAGAGATATCGCTAACTCGCTGATCCCGCGAGCGTCACGTCGTTTTCTAGGTAAGGTAGGTGCTGCTAGGCATCTCGTTTCTACATGTGGCGCAGGGCCGCCACGCAAGGCTCAGCTTGGGGAGGGTTTGTGGTCGGCCGAGGCCGAGGCCACTTGCGCACGAGGAACTTGGGTGCGTTGAGTTTGTCCAAAGAACAACGCGTGGAGACGCTGGCCTTGCGTCTGCTCTTGGAGGCTGCTTCCTGCCGACCACCAGGACGTCATCCTCCTGTTTTACCGGAAGAGCAAGCCTCCACCACTGGCAATTTGCCAACGCCTGCGCATTCAGGACAAAGACCAACCGGCTGGAAGCAATGAAACACGGCCGTTTGATGCACAAAGGGGTGGGATGGAGGGGGGGAAAAAGAGAGAAAAAGAAAAAAACAAAGAAGCACGGAGCCTTGGGATGGCACATTGGACTTGGCGGACAAAAAAGGCGTTCTATTTGCCTTGTCCTCGCGTGGTTTGCTTGCGCCATCCATGTTGCATCTGCTCCACTTCCGACAGGTGTGCATGCACGGACCTCATTGCGCCACCAGGAGCATGTTTGACTGCGGGGGATCCGAGGCTAGCCGCTGTCTAGACGAGCTCCATCCAAGGGAAATACCCATTCCCATTGAGAGCCGCAGAGGCCAAGCCCGGTCAGGGCGGCTCTAACTGACTTCCATCTCCAACCGACTCGCATCTCCATTTGCGCGCCGGCCCGTCGATGAAAGGATGCTTCTGCGGCCACGCCTTGTCTGCTCAGGGGCGGCGCGGGCAGCCGCCGCAGCAGCTCGTCAAGCCCCCCACCCCCCGTTTGCTCCGCTGCGCCTGCAGAGCCTCGGCCGGCGCCACTACTCGACAGCCGACGACGCGAAGGCGGGCCCATTGATCCTCGTGACGGACATTCCCGCCCCGAACACTGGTCACATCCGCGTCCTGGAGCTGAATCGGCCCGCAGCCCGCAACGCCATCTCGCGCGCCCTGCTCGCCTCTCTGCGGGGCGAGATCGACGCCGTCGGCTCACAGTACGATTCCACCACCGGCGACGAGATCCCGACGCCGTCATGGAGCAACCGATTTGACAGCGCCCTCGGTGACGGCGAGAAGGGCCCGACTCGCGCGCTCGTCCTGGCCAGCGCCGTCGACACATCTTTTTGCGCCGGGGCGGATCTCAAGGAGAGGAGGGGTTTTACACAGCAGGAGTGAGACTACCTACCCTGGCTGTTGTGTGCTACCGTGTCTTCTGTTTGTTTCTAACTCGGAGCCTCCCCTTCACGCACAGGACGAACCAGTTTCTTACCTCGCTCCGCTCCACCCTGGCCGCCATCGAGGCGCTCCCCGTCCCGACCATCTCGGCAATATCCTCGCGCGCGCTGGGAGGCGGCCTCGAGCTCGCGCTGGCGACTCACTTCCGTGTCATGACATCTAACGCCGCGGTCGGCCTGCCTGAGACGCGGTTGGGTATCATCCCGGGGGCGGGCGGCACGCACCGCCTCCCGGCCGTGGTAGGGCGGGCGCGGGCGCGCGACCTCATCGCCACGGGTCGGGTCATCGGCGGGCCCGAGGCCTACTTCCTCGGCCTGGCCGACCGGCTGGTCGAGGTCGCGCTCACGGGTGACGAGGCTGCCGAGGCGCCGGACGAGAAGGACAGGCAGGCGCTGCTGCTGGCGGCGGCGCGACGGGCGGCACTGAGCGAGGCCGTCAGGCTGGCGGGGGAGATCTGCGAAGGAGGGCCCATTGCAGTGCGGGCGGCGCTGCAGGCCGTCGAGGCGCCGTCGGCGGAGCGCGAGGCGCAAATGTACGAGCGAGTGATTCGGACCGAGGACAGGAATGAGGCGCTGCGGGCGTTTGCGGAGAAGAGGAAACCTGTCTTTACGGGGCGGTAAAGCATTTCGGTACTGACCCTCGAGTGAACGAGATATTTTGGATGGATGCTTGTATCTACGCCCGTTGCGACGGCAGAAATTGAAAATTATCTACCGTGTTTCCAGCCAAGGTCGCAGGCCACCAACAGGGAACAAAGCTTCGTAAGCCAGAGCCCCTTGCTTCCAGCTTTTCTCCGCCGGGCAGTCACTGTCAACTGTCTCTACAATTGGTAGTTTTTCCACAAGCAATTGGCCTCCATGTCCATCTCATCTTTCTCTTGTTTCCTTGTGTCTTTTTTTGATCTGATCTCCCGCCATAGTACGTCATGCTCGGGTCCCAGCACCACTGTGCGCCAAAGCGAGCTCGGCTCCACCAGAGCTTCCGATGACATCATCATTACCATATGGACCATCACTCGTTACCGCAAACAAGTGCAACCATGGGAAGGAGCTAGGCTGGCCTAGATGCTGATATTTATGCTAGAGACAGGTCCGGTCCTCTCTATCCTCCATTCAAATTGCCCTCAACCCAAGACAACCTCGACTCGACGTTTCGATCTTTTCTCAAAAAAAAAAAAAAAAAAAAAAAAAAAAAAAAACCATTTAAAAATAAAATAAAATAAAATAAAAAATAAAAAAAGAGGGGGACTGGAGAGGGTAAAATAAAAATATGCTNATCGCCATCATGTCTTTCCTGTCCGAGGTCGCCGTCCGCCGCTTGGCCACGGCCTCGCGCACCGCCGTCACAGCTACCGTCCCGAGGTCAGCATTCAGCACCACCACTACCTTCCATAAGACCGCAACCGAGTCTGCCAAGGACGTCCTGAAGAAGGCAGATCGCGCCGTCAGCGACAAGCTGGTTGACGGGATTGACATCGCCGGTACGTGATTCAATGGCAGCCGGATATCGAGTTTTGTTTATTGCTGACCCGTCCTTCACTTTTTTTTCCCGCCGTTTCCACAGCCAGCGTTGGCAACAAGGTCAAGGAGGCCGCCCAGGACATCAAAACCGGCGAGGCAACGGGCAAGGCAGAGCAGCTCCGCCACGAGGCGTCAGGCAAGGCAAGCGAGCTTGCGGGAGAGGCCAAGGGCAAAGCATACGAGATGGAAGGCAAAGCCAAGGGCACGGCCGAGCAGATCAAGAAGAAGATGTGACGTTGAGGCTCTCTGGAACCTTTCTTTCGTCGGTGTCTTTTTTCTTATCACCCTCTAGCAAAAACTAAATGCATTTGCCTCTACAGTATCATAAAAGGAAACATGGGGACGGTCTGGCGCAGCTGTTAGCCACCTACTTCTTTGGGATTTCACTTTTTTTTTTTTTTTTTTTTTTTTTTTTTTTTTTTTTTTTTTTTTTTAACCTCTTCCCCCACATTCTCCACAGGATCCAGCGTTAGAGAATGTTCCCACGTAGCAGTGCAAGAATCATCTTNGCACATATCCAGCAACCCGCGACGGAAATACGGGAGCCGGAGGCTTAAAGTTTCTTTGTCAAGTTCCACTGTTTCCCAGCGCCTTCCTATCATGGACATTGACGAAGCATATTGCTATCTCCCGACTGCCGGGCCTGCAAGGGGCTCGTGTCCAGCAACATTCGCCGGTTCACCCGATTCTTGACCGCTCCGAATTCAGCGATTGCATGCGCCGTCCTGGGATGCTCGTGATCCGTTTTGGTGCTCTCATATTCTCACATTGGGACCTGCGCCTACGCAAACTCTATTGCGCGGAGCCCCCCCTTTTTTGGATGGAGCTTAATTAGAGATTCAACGCTGTCCACGTTGCCGTCACCCGCCACGACCTGCCCACGATGCCGCGCGTGCCGGAGCAGAACAGAGACAGCTCTGGGTGTTCACCTCGCCCAACACAGACGCCCTGCAGCTCCGGCACCGCCGTTAACGGGCTTTTAATCCGCAGATCCTTCTTTGCCGAAAGCTTGCCCGCGCGAGTCACGGGGCGAATCGCGATAGAACAAGGCCGGGGTCTAGCCGCGAGGATGGCTATGCGCCTCCTCCCCTACGCAAACGAAATGAGCTTTCAGTCCAAAAACGCAGTGAGTGGCCTCACCGGTTACGGCCTGGTATCCGCACCCCGCGATATCGAAGGCGCATATGTCACTCTCCGCCCCGGATCCCCGAGCCCGCATCAGGCCGGGATGTGACCCCTGAACGATGAAGGGAGCCGTGTGCGTATAAGAGTCGGCGACGCCCAGAGGGGGTCTCCGGATGTCTCCTGACAGCGCACGCGACTTTCCCATCTCCTGCTGCCCGTCTTTTGGTCTTCTCCGTGACCCTTCCCTTCCCCTCGGTCAAGATGAAGTCGGCCTCGGCCCTCTGTCTGCTCCTGGCCCTCGCCGGCCAGGGCGCCATGGCCGCCCGCAGGGAGTCTATGTCCTTGCAACGTCCTAGTGCCGTCTACGACGAGGGCGTGGCTCAAACTCTCGGAGAGGTCGAGGAGAGCACGCTGGGTAGCCGGGCCGAAAAAAAGACTTTCAAATATGACTTCTTCGACCAGCTGCTCGACCATTCCAACCCTTCGCTCGGAACCTTCAAGCAGAGGTACTGGTACGACACGACTCACTACAATGGCCCAGGCTCGCCCGTCGTCGTGTTCAACAACGGAGAGTCTGCGGGCGATGGCTTCGAGGCTTTCCTTACGAACAGAACCATGCCTGTCAGTACACGCTAAATATCTCCGCACCGGCAAGGCGCCCGCCTACCGCATCTGCACCTGCCCCTATATAATGCTAATATATGGGCTGAGTCTTAGGGGATGATCTCCCAGGCGGTTGGGGGCGCCAATATAATGCTCGAGCACCGGTACTTCGGCAAATCCTCGCCTTTCGACCGGCTGACGGTGCGCAACCTGCAATACCTCACGCTGAACAGCTCCATCGCCGACAACACCTACTTCGCCCGCAACGTGAAGCTGCCCTTTGACCCCGAAGGCAAAAGCGCGCCGTCCAATGCGCCGTGGGTTCTCTCGGGCGCCTCCTATGGGGGCTCCTTGGCGGCCTACGTCGAACGGCTCTATCCGGGCACATACTGGGCCTATTACGCCAGCAGCGCTCCTGCCGAGGTCGTCGCCGACTTCTGGCGGTACTTCGGCCCCATCCAGGAGGGGATGCCGCGCAACTGCAGTGCCGACGTGGGAAAGGTCATCGAGCATGTGGACAACGTGCTCCTAACCGGCTCGCCCGAGGAGAAGCTGGCGCTGAAGACAAAGTTCGGATTTGGAGCCCTTGAGATCGACGCCGATTTTGGGAACGCCCTCGCGACTGTCGTCAACTGGCAGCAGCTGTACCCCGCTAAGGGATACTCGTCCTTCTATCGATGGTGTGACTACGTCGAGGTAAGCCGCTGTCCTGTTTCGCTCGCCCCCAAAAGTCCGGCCACCAATCATTACGTGCTAATTCCCGGTTCTTTGGGGGTGCCACAGAACGCTATCCCCTCCATCTTCCCGAACGCCTCCCAGCCGACCGCCGAGGGAGTCGGTCTGGAAAAGGCGCTGGACGGCTACGCCAAGTACACGAGGGACATACTGGCCCCTGACTCATGCGACCCGGCAATCTACGGCAACAACTCTCTCGCTTGTTGGTCCATGTTCAACGCCACCGATGTTAGCTACACCAACATCAGCCTTAAGGGTCCCTCAAACAGGCAATGGATCTGGTTCTTGTGCAACGAACCGTTAGTAACAGCTGCTGCTCGTCCTGTATGTTCCTTTTACTTTTCCTGCAACTGGTGGCTAACAAAAAAAAATCACTTTTTCTTGCCTTTGCCTGCAGGTTTAAAAACTGGCAAACCGGCGCACCCAAGGACCAGCCGACCATCATTTCACGCCTCGTGGACGTTAACTATTCACAAGCCATTTGCAACTTTATGTTCCCACCCGAGACCGTCGATGGCAAGACATACTCGTACGGAATTGCGCAGGGGCTCGACGTGGACAAGGTCAACGACTTCGCCAAGGGCGGCTGGCTCTACACCAACACGACGCGACTGCTGCAGCTCTTTGGCGAGTTCGACCCTTGGCGCGAGCTCGGCGTGGCCTCGGTTCACAGGCCGGGCGGCGAGCTCCAGTCGACGGATGAGCACCCCATCCTGATCATAAAAGGGTGCATCCACACTAGCGACCTGTATCGCGATGACGCCCTCGTCAACAAGGACGTGGCGGATGCGCAAGTCAAGGGAATCGCCATCATGAAGAAGTGGATAGAGGAGTTCCCCGGCTACAAGAGGGCGTAGAGGGAAGCTGTGCCGGCAGGAAGTCGTCTTCAATGGCCACAAAGGATGGACATTCTTCTTAGTATCTAATTCCACCTGTGTTATTGTACCCTGGTGCTCGCCTCGTGCCATACCTCCCATCCTCGCCAACATCGCCCGCCCTTTTTCTTGCGCATTCTTCTGTCTGGGGTCCCCGGTTAGCCTGCGTACCTGTGTACGTTGAGTTGCATTACATGTGCGTCCGTCCGCTCCCATTCCGGTCATAGATGCGACCGCTACATTCTGTATGTCTGTGCTCTCGCACCGGCCATTTGATCCGCTCCGCTCGTCCACCGTCACAACCCGCCTGCCCGCATGCATTCATGGCCTAGGTTAGCATTCGGACACAAATATTTGCCGGAGCCGTGGCGGAGATGGGTGGTGCGGGGAAGGCCGCGCGGTGTCTGGCGCCCCATGCATCCAATCACTGTAACTGGTGAGATCCAGACGGGGGGGCAGGGCTCCCAAGGGGTCATGTGCAGCGTCCGGCTTTGTGCAAGTCGGAGCTGGGTAAATTATATCAATCTGCAACCTGCACAGGCTCATCTTCCCCATATTGTCTTTATCCTCCGATAGCACGCACGCCTAGATTCCGGGCCATGATTGTCTTCTCATTCCAGCCCATCCCAGTAAATGCCGTTAAACGACGTGTGTTTTTGCAGATATTCCAACTCAACAACCTAGCATTTATATCCAGGATAAATTGAGGGATACTCTTTTTCATCCCGGCCACTCGCGTTTCTATGGCGCTTGAGGGATAGTGTGGCAGGGAGGGCATCGTCGGTAAATGATCATGCCACGGAATAGATACCCTACACAGTATGGTGCATGCGAGTCCTCAGCGGCACATGCTGTATAAATAGATCGTTCACCCACGACTCTCAGGGGCAGTTGTGGGTGATATGGTGTGGTCAACGAGGAACTGGAGCGACATTTTGAGATCAGGGACTGCCCAAAACGAAAAAAAATGCGTTTTTCTTCTCTGCTCGCGGGCGTTGCCTGCTTTTCCGGCGCGGCGCTTTGTCAAACAAAGCTCAAGTTCAGTAAGCCAGCCCGGTCTCCTATTATTGTCTGGCGCATCGACCCTCGAGAGGGGATGAGCGACGACACATGTGCTGAGCCTCAGAACAGTGCCCCTGGGTGATAGCATCACCGAGATCACCTGCTGGCGAGCGCTGCTGTGGGACAACCTGGTCGCCGCCGGCGTGTCGAGCCAGGTCCAGTTTGTGGGCTCGACGACGAGCAACACGATGAACTGTCGAGCCAAGGACACGGCCTGGGACAAGCATCACGAGGGCCACTCGGGGTTCCTGGCCGTCGACATCGCCCGCACCAACCTGCCCGGCTGGCTGCGCCAGAACAAGCCCGATATCGTCAACTTCATGCTCGGTACCAATGGTAAGAAGACCGTTACCCCATCGATCTTTAGCAACTTCGACTTTAGCGATTAACTTGGAATATCCCCCATCTCCAGACGTTTCTCGCGGCAAGACCACCACCGACGTCATCAACGCCTACACCAGCATCGTCACGCAGCTGAGAGGCGCGAACCCCAAGGTCAAGATCATTGTATGTGGAGTTTTGCTACTTGCCAACCCGTTTCTCGTGCTCCTACCTCTCTAAGGTAGGTAGGTGGATATCTGCCAACTTAGGTACTAATGGCAACCGAAAAAAAAAGATCGACACCGTCATCCCGCTCTCGTTCGGCCAAGCGGGAGTCACAGCTATAAACAATCAGATCCCGGCCTGGGCCACCCAGCAGAACAAGACGGACTCTCCCATCTACGTGCTCGACGTTGCCCAGGGATACCCCGCCAGTGCCAACCGCGACGGAGTTCATCCCAACGCACAGGGTGACCAGATCATCGCCTCCAAGCTGTCTCCCCTGCTCATCCAGATCATCAAGGAGAGCATCAAGCAGTAGGGGGAGGAGGCATGTCACATGGCAGGAGGGCAACGGCAACACGCCATCGGGAAGTGAAAAAAGCCGGCTTCCGACAAGCATTCATTTTTTTCATTCAATGTATTGTTTCTAGGTGGTGTTTGTATGCAAAATCATCAGATGGAATGCGGAAGGGTCCGCGGAACGCGCGGCACAACGTGACCCAGTTGGCTGGGAAGGCCGCCAGTCATCCAATAACGGGCGAGTACTGCACACCCTTTTAGGAGCATAACCGTCAAGTTTTTTCCCGACACGGTTCGGCCGATGATACATTTGAGTTCACCCGATCTGTAGGGCAATAAGATGTTTTCGTTCGTGGTGGCGATGGAGTGCTCGCGGGGCAGTCAGCGTTTATGATCCCGGAAGAGCGCAGAAAACTTGAGGAAAGGCAGCCATCCTACGAAGCTTTTGAGGCTGGCAAGAATTACCGGTGGCCCCTCGTAGCTCGAAGGCTCCCAGAGGCTCGACGACTTTAACCGGTGGCCCCGGGAAGTGCAAGTAAAAGCACGGCGCCAGACGCCAATCCGTTTAAGTTCATCATAAATAAAATACAGAATATCTGGCGGCCCGGGTACTTGGAAACGCGATGTACGTTGGTGTGTCTCGGTCGCCTCAGTGGCTGATGCGATGCGTAGACAGCTTTTGCGGCGATATATCCTAAGGCATCACGGGCGAGGTGTCCAACAATGGCTTGAACTTGTCACTAAAATATCAACATGCACCCTCCCCGCCAAACATATGACTACATACGGACAGAACCAACCGGGGTGACTATCGTGCGTCGGGGTTTGGCCACTGCCATCGCAAGTGTCCGGGGAATATCCGACAGCACCTCCGGCAAGCAGGGCCGGTTCTTCTACGCACGAGCATCCTAGAAGACAAGGGGCCGTCAGGAGGAGGTACCTCCTCAGGAAGCAAGTTCTTGCGGAAGCGACGCCACCACACCGGCTGCGGGCTTGCCTTGGCGTCCGACGCCGTATCGTGGCAGCAGCCGAACACGACCGGCTCAGGGGCGGCGGGACGAGGCCGTGAGGCAGGGGTTCCATTGCGACCTCCCGCACGCTTCTCCAGCCGGCAGATGGCGACCGGCAGCAAGCATCGGGTGCTGCAGGCTGTCGTGCTTCCGCTTGCACATGACCATGGCCTCCAATACGACGTTGACCAACTCGAGCACCGGCAGCCTGGGCGGCGGCGCCTTTGCTCCCCGCCGATGCCGAGACGGCCGAGGGGTTCAGCGGTGCGCGGTCCGAGCTGCTCGCCCGCCCTCCTGGCGGTTGGTTCTGGGCACCTGCTGCCGTCCATGAGGAAGGCGAACTTGGATTGGTGGGCCCGCTTCAGGCTGGGTAGCGAAAAGTGCTCAGCGTGCTGTGCCTGTGCAAACCCGAACCCAGGCCAATTCCAGTGGCGGGACTCGTACAAAGGTGACAGCACTTGAAAACACGGCATGGTAGCTCGGGGCCTACTCCGGGGAAGTGGCGGGCAGCAGCGTGGCTGGTAGTGGAAACTCGCCCTTATCTATGAGCGAGCATTGAGAATGGGATACTCTGGCAGCGAGGACACGGCTGAGCACAAGAGGGGGGCGTTAGCGGTATGTGTCCCGCAAAAAAAAAAAAAAAAAAAAAAAAAAAAAAAAAAAAAAAAAGGGAAAAANAAAAAAAAAAAAAAGCACGGCTGAAAAATGGAGTCCGTGATGACAGAGGCCCGAGGGATTCGTGCCAAACCACCTGAGTTCTCCAGCAAAACGAATGATACCCGGCCAATCAGCTGTCTGCTACTAACCTGTCATGGCAATGACAGCGGCCCAGATATGGAGCCGTCTGCAGGAGAGCTAGCAGCAGCTGGTGACAGGCGTGACTAGGCCACTACCGTCCCGAGGTTACGGACCAGGAGCCCAATGAGCAGGAGGGAACCCTGTCAAAACGATGAGCCTTTCCTTTTAGAGCCTTTCAGCTAGGCCATCTCATGTGGCCCGTTCGAGCGACAGAGCTGGTAGTGTTTTATTAGGCCGCAGAGATTTACATGTGCAAATCGGTGTCAGACCGTCAGACCAACAGACGCATGGCCAACCCGTATGCAAAATCACTCCCACCCCTTAGCAGACGGCCGGACCCGTACGGTTCCGTCTATGGCCTCTAACAAGGCAGCTCGGATAGCTTATCAGACGAAGGAAGCGTTGTATGAGCATCTCAATAGTATAGACCAGCGCGGACTTCCTCCACGGACAAGCGCGGTTTCGTGCAGATGGATGCGAGGATTCGATTATCAAGACAATATGAACCAGAGCACGGGAAGCTTAATTCTCCCAGTGGACCTCCAGCTTCACGGCAATTTCCTGCGGTCCAGCGACGGCCTCGTGATATCAAGGAGTGCCAAGCAACACATCCGAGTATGCCCTCCCGGCACCTGGCGCATACCCTGTACTCTCGCAGTAAGACCACTAATGCCCGATACTGTGCGGAGGATGTAGAGCTACCAAGGTGTTTTTTTTTCTAATGAACGTACTTTTTTGAAGCCGATGCGAGTACTCGATCAGAAAAAAAAATACCACCCACCAGATGTGGTTCATGTCGGTTCCTTTTGGTGGTTCACATCGCATAAATTAGCGCTGGGTTCCCCACCCCCTTAACACATGCATGATCCCTGACGGGAGAAACCAACCCGCGTGGTCGCCATTAGGTTTTCGGGTCGCTGGTAGGCACCAGGAAGGAGTGGCCCGCTTCCGATCAAGGGGGCCCCCGAAAAGCCTTCGTCGAAAGCATAGGGCTGAGAGCGACTTTGTCCGAGTGTGGAAGTGGTGGCAATTTTGAAGATGAAAAAAAAAAAAAGAGAAGTCGCATTCATTCCTTTCTCCGACAAAACAGCCCCACCATCGCCCGTCCAAAGCACACACAATCTTGCTCGCGATGCCAACCAGGAAATTCCCCGAGCCCGCCCTAACATAGAAGTGGCGTGGGGCGCCGGCGGGGATCAGAGACATCCGTTTCCCAGTGGCTGTCGAACGGACCTGTCCTGGGTTTATGAACTTACATGCAGCTCACTGACTGGTTCCCTCAGCACGGACATCCTCTCCGCGTCCTCGGCACCGGTGTCGTCGGAACGGGACTCCAGAAAACGGCGGCAGGGGTTAGGCTGTTGCTCACAATGCTGTGGTCGCCCATACTGTGATTAGGACCGGGGCGGAGTGACAATCGCATCGGCCTCGAAAAATACACGGCACTCATCGTGCCTTTCAGAGCGTTTGAGATGTGTGTACCTGTGTTGTAGCCGATTTGGTTAATAATTTTCATGCGTTGCTCCGCCCGACCTGACGTCCTAAATGGCTCCTCTTTGGGCAAGATTGGCCCCCGCGGGAAAAAGATCCACTATGACGTATGAGGCTGCCACATGACAAGGGTGGGACCAGGAGAAGACGCCTTTCTGTGTTGCCCAGCAACGTGCCCAGCCCAGCTGGAGCACAAAGGAATGATCATCGAAGCTGAGATGGCTTATGCATCCGATCCCCATGCTCATTCCAAAGAACCGTTCAATATTGGAACGGCAGCACTTGACGTGCCTTTGGGTCATGGTTTCCTGCCAGACAGACCGTGGCCGCGTGGCCCTGAGCTCGATCGGGTTTTTTTTCTCTTTCCAACAGCATGGAATCCCTGAGGCAGGATCAAGACCCGTTATGCGGACGAGCAATCACCGCGCCATACCCGCATGTACGAATTTAGTAATCCGAAAACTCTGACGCTCGTCGGCATGGCCTGTTTGGGAGATGATAGCCTCGGGTCCCCACCATCCTGGCTGCTCTAGACGCCCATCACTCTTGGTCGCCCAGTCGCCGAGCCTCAGCGCTGCCACTCGGGGCTTACATCTATCACCGATCCCCTCTCGGCGCTGCAGGCCTCGCGTGTGGGCCTGCCGTCGTCAGGCAATCAGGGCTCTGGCGGCCGGCCCAGCGGTCTGACAACCCACTCTCCGGCCCCGCCGCCAGGCCCAGCATGACGTCTGCCGATGCCGCCGACAGGAATCCGTTCTTGGTGGATGCTGTCCGGCACGCCGGGGTGCTGGGCTGTTTGTCTCGGATTTTATCCCGCCCTCATTGCCCATGATTGTTTCCAAACCACGGAGGCACGGGGATCTCTTCTCCAGCTTGGCTGGCAGCCCATGTACCCGCAATCACACGAGGTGGGAGGTGGGAAGGATGAAGGATGAACGGAGAGACACGACCGGCCAACAAAAAGTCGCCTGCAGCAGGGTTGACTTTTGAGGCCAACCCACGACGCCTTCTCGGCAGCAGGGCCGTCATCTGCGCCCAGTCATTTCGAGCCCCCCTTTATCCCCGCCAATGCTGTGTTGATCCAACATTTTGATCCCGCTTACAAGCTTTGCTTGTTTGTTTGCATGTGCTCCCGCGTCACATTGCAGGGTGCCGCCAGTGTGCTTCCAAGTTCTGCTCCCGATGGCTTACCCTGCCGCTCCTTGCTCATCCTCGGGTGTGTTCCGTTGCTCGCTCGGAACCGATGTAGGTGCTCGGCAAAGTCCGTCGCTTTCACATACCTGAGCAGAGCCGGCAGCCGGTGCGTGAAATAGGCGGTGTATATCGTCCCGGTATCAAGGCGGCGAGATCTCGGTCGTCCTCCGCTCGGCGGGCAATGATCCCCAAGGCTCAGGTCCACTTCCCCGTTATTCCACCCCCGAGAATACCTCCATCCTTCTCCTCCGGGTGGAGAACAGATTCTGGAGGGCGTGGAGAAGGCTTGCCGCCATGGGGAAAGTTGAAAAGGCCGGCCGTCCCCTCGGGTCCGGTCACGTCGAGAAGTGCGCTCTCCCTGTCTCTACATCTGCTACCCCAAACGGCGCCCCATTTCTTCTAGTGGGCCTGAGTCTGTTCGCTGGCGTCCAAGGCCCTCAGCGCTTCCTAGCACGGTCCATATCATTCGTTTAGCCTGGGCCAAGAGCCTCTGGCAAGATGCCGCCTCCAAGAGTCGATGATGAGAATCCTATGCCACCAGAAGTGAGCGGGTCTAGCCCGTCGGCGCCCCGAAAGTCTAGCAGCGATGGCACTGGAGGCGCCGCGATCCATCAGGCTAAAGTTGGTGAGCAGCCCATGAGCGGAGAGGCCGCAGGGGCCGCCACGGTCGCAGCGCTTCTCCGCAACCCCCTGGCGGGCATGTCCGATCAGGATGTGCTTGACGACGCCGACAGGTTCGTTGAGGAGAAGGGCTTGACGGAGCATCGCGAGGCTTTCCGCAAGGGCGCGCTCTTGGCCAAGGTTCTGAACCAGGACGACGGCTTCGAGCGCATCGACATCGTCTCCGAGGAGGAGAAGGTCACGTTGCGGCGCGAGGTCTCGAATAGGTGGCACCAGCCTTTCATGCTCTACTTTTTGTCAGCTCTGTGTGCCGGCAGTGCCATCGTCCAGGGAATGGACCAGACCGCCGTCAATGGCGCCCAGGTATGGGCAGGATGCCCTCATTGCCTCCGTCCACCCCAACCCCAAAGTGTGATCTTTGCTAGCTTCAGCTAAGCTCGTGCTGCCACGCCTTTGTGTAGGAATTTTACTACGAAACCTTTGGCATAGGGGAAACCGAGCTTGAGCTCCGCGGGCTCCTAAACGGAGCGCCGTACCTCTGCTCGGCTCTCATCGGCTGCTGGACGAACCCAATCCTCAACAAATGGACAGGCCGTCGGGGAACCATCTTCATCTCTTGCTTCATCTCCGTCGTTACTGGTGTCTGGATGGCGGCTGCCGACAGGTGAGGTCTACTACCACCGCCCGTGCTTTTCGTGTACAAGACCCACGCATGTTTACGCTTTGTCTAACACGCATCTCTACAGCTGGCCAAACCTTCTCATCGCCCGGTTCGCTCTAGGATTCGCCATCGGGGCCAAGTCGAGCACGACGCCTGTATACTCGGCCGAGTCGACACCGAAGACCATTCGTGGTGCGCTCACAATGATGTGGCAGATGTGGACAGCCTTTGGTAGGTGGCCAAGCCTAGCTCGTAGCAATTCGGGGGTTGGGCGTTTCTAAATACATCTACTGACACGTCATCTCAGGCATTATGCTTGGCTTCGTCGCATCTGTTGCCTTCCAAAACACCACAGTCTTTGGCGAAAACTCTCAGTGGCGTTGGATGCTCGCCTCGACCTCCATTCCTCCACTTATTGTCATGATCCAGGTCTACTTCTGTCCCGAAAGCCCTAGATGGTAGGTTATAGCAGCGCCCATGGAGTCGGGGCATGCAAGAGGGCGGCAGTGCTAACCCGTGTTACTCTCGGCGGATATGGATAGGTACATGGAAAAAGGCAAGTTTGACAAAGCCTTTGGATCGGTCAAGCGTCTCCGGCACCTCGAGTGCCAGGCGGCACGGGACATGTACTACGCGTACAAACTCCTCGAGATTGAGCACCGGCAGCGCGAGGGCCGCAACTTGTTCAAGGAATTCTTCATGGTGCGCCGCAACCGCCGCGCCGCACAGTCGTCGTGGTTTGTCATGGTTCGTGGCTCGGCCCTCGTTTCCCGTGGCCCTTCGTCGTGAGAAGTGCGGGTGCATTCATACTGATAAACTTATTTTCTTGTTTCTGGTGCTATTTCTAGTTCATGCAACAATTCTGCGGAGTGAACGTCATAGCCTACTATTCGACAGCCATTTTCCAGGAAGCCGGCGCGAGCAGGTCGACAGCGCTGCTGGCTTCGCTCGGCGGCGGCGCCATCAACTTCATCTTCGCCATCCCGGCAATCTACACCATCGACACCTTTGGTCGTCGGAACCTGCTCCTGGTCACGTTTCCCCTCATGGCCTTGTGCCTCTTCTTCACGGGGTTTTCGTTTTACATGCCGAACCCGCAGGCCGAGGGGGAGCACAACCCGGCGCGCCTGGCCATGATCGCGGTTGGCATATACCTCTTCATGATGGTTTACAGTCCCGGCGAGGGGCCTGTGCCTTTCACCTACTCCGCCGAGGCGTTTCCGCTGCACATCCGCGACATCGGCATGAGCAGCGCGACAGCGGTGACGTGGGGCTTCAACTTCATCATCTCCTTCACGTGGCCGCGCCTCGTGGTTGCGTACACGCCCACCGGTGCGTTCTGCTGGTACGCAGGCTGGAACCTGTTCGGGTGGGTGTTTGCCTACTTCTTCCTGCCCGAGACCAAGAACCTCACGCTCGAAGAGCTCGACAACGTCTTTGGCGTTCGCAACCGCGACCACGGCAAGTACTACATGGACAAGCTTCCCTGGTACATGAGGAAGCACGTGCTGCGCCAGGACGTCGAGCACTTCCCGCTGCTGTATCAGTTTGCCGAGAACCAGGGGCTCGTCGAGGACAACGATGCTCAGAAGGTGGTCGGTGTGAGCACCGATGGCGTGGGGGAGAAGCCGCCGGCGGTCCACAAGAACAACATGGGCGGCGTTATGCAGCACGCGTCCAACGTCGACGCTCCGGTCTCGGGCGAGTCCACCGGCTTGGGCTTGGGCGACGAGAAGACGACCAGGATCTAGGGAGGCTTAGTGGCGGCCGACGGTGCGTGAACCACCTCGGCGGGTGGGGGATTATGAGGTACTCGGTGGCAACAATGGATGTGCCTCCCGGTATACCTCACTTTGGGTTGCCTCATTTATATGATGCTGTTCATGTTTGGATCCATACTTCGACATTCCCCGGTATCGCCGACAGCACGAGGCAGACAGGAGCCTATGCGGAGGATGGGGTGTCATCGTGACCAAAGTTCTTCTTCAGATAGCCCTCGTCACCAGTTGTCTGTTTTAAATCCCACAATCATGTCGAGCCGGATGCTGCTCGATTTGTTTCGTCACTTCGCATGCTGATGACCCCTGCTCGGCCCCGGACGCTGCAAGAATGAGGTGCATCTTCTATGCTTTTCACAGGCGGTGACGATCCCCCACCCAGAGGGGACACCGGCAGCCGATGTTTGCCCCACCACGCCCGAGCGAGTCATTGACGCACGTCGGCCACGCCGGACGCCGCCTGGACGGCGAAGGGGGTGCCCAATTGCCGGAATCAGTGTAATTTATTCTGGACCAAAAGCGAGGCGGGAAGCGCACGTGCTTCCAATGCGTTGGATCCGACCCTCGATCTTGCAAACGAGTAATCTTGTTTGCGCTCGAGTGTGACGCTGCTATTTATGTTATGCCAGGCTTGCTTAAAAGGCGGCATATTAATCCGGGACGGTGTTTCCACCGTGCCGGCGCGGCTGAGGAACCGCTGTCAGCAACATTGACGAGCTGCGTAAAGAGCGAGCCGGCGGACGAGACAGGACCTGCCAACACCTCCGGGCTGCTGCTTGGGGCTTCAGTCTAGGCCAATCGTTTGGAAAGCATGCAAGTGAGAACGCGTCCGCGCTCGCCAATCACAAAGCTGCCCGCCCGGGCGAGGCTGCAACTGCACCTGACCGCGCGGGGATGCTCATAACATTGCCGTAGGAAGCTTCATTTGGGATAACTTGGGAAGAGCAAGTGGTGCTGTCCAATAAGAACTGGCCCAAGGTTCTCCCAGCAATCGCGAAACGACGGCCTGTGCAAGAACGAGTCTCGTCGGATTGCATCTGGCCTTTCTGGTCTTTCTTTCAACCTACTGATCTCCGTTGTGGTCTGCATCCTGCCACGATCAACCCCGCGACCAACCCAGTCTGGTGCTTCTCGGTAAACCATCGAACCTCTGAGGCCAACCCAAGCGATAAGCGGCGTCCATCCCAAACACCACAATGGGCGCCACGTGCTGGGACTGCGGCAAATACTTCCGTTCGGGCTGGGGTGCTGTGAACAACCACCAGTCCTCGACGACGTGCGCCGAATGCCGCCAGTGCTACGACAAGTTCGATAGCCCGAGGGACCGGCTGGAGCACGAGATCCAGGACCATGCTTACTGCGGGGACTGCGAAAGGGACTTTCGCAACAACTTTAACAACGCGCGCATGCACCTCCACTCTAGGGCCCACGCCGCCGAGTCGATTAAGTGTCCACTCTGCGACAAGCGGTACACGACGGCGACCGGCGTCGTCTCCCACCTTGAGAACAGCGCGTGCCTAAACGCCCAGCACTTGTCGCGCGACGCCCTCTACCGCGTCGTCTGCAGCCGCGACCCCCACGGCATCATCTCCAAGCGGCTCATCGGCTGGCATGGCGAGTCGCAGTTCGAGGCCACGGACCGCGCCTGGAACGGCTACGGCTATGAGTGCTACATTTGCCATCGCGAGTTCAACAGGCTGCACAGCCTGAACCAGCATCTCAGCTCTCCTGCCCGTATGCTGCCATCTCTCTCTATCTATTCCTCTCTTCCACTGGCGAGGCCCTCGTCGCTAACATCACGGCGACCCAGACCAGCAGGCATACTACCACTGCCCCAAGTCGAGCTGCCGCTCCGAGTTCAGGACGCTGGCGTCGTTCATAAACCACCTCGAAAGCGAGTCGTGCGGCTATATGAGATTCAGCGAGGTGCAGAACCAGGCGGCGCAGATGATACGCGGTGGGCGACTAATTGGGTACTGATTGGTCCATCTCGAACAATGGGTGTCATGCGTCGTCTTGCATGGCAAGCTGGCCTGGGCGCACCTTTTTTTTCTTTTTGTTTTAGCTTCTTGGTTTTTGTTTTAGTGGCCGCTATGGGAAAAGAACGCGCCGGTGCGTGATAGGTCTCTAATGATCCAGCAGATCAATAAGAGATGTTGTGATATTGCACCGCTGGGGCCTCGCCGTTAGGCCGGAAGAGGCGGGCTAAACTCGGGCACTGCAAGGAGCGCGGCACACGCCAACGCTTTAGCAGCTGCGTTACGAAATTGCAGCTGCACATCTTCCAAGTGCAGGCGGCCGGCACGGAAACCTGCCCGTTAGTGCTGCCATTGGGGCGCGCTAGACGGCAAGGAGCTTGGACCAGGAGCCCACCCAGCTCGAGGCGCGTGCGGGCAGCCGATAGCATCACGAGAATTTCTCTTCTTGCGACATGGAAAGCATCGAGCGTTGAGGAAGTCGCAATCCCGACGCCGGACCGAACTCTTCCCACGAAACGGGGCAAGAGCTGGTCCTGCAATGAATTGATCACCTTCTTCTGCCTGAATATCTCCCCTGCGTCTTGCTGGACTGGGCGATGCAACCCTGCCCTGAATTGACAGGGGTGACAGCGAAGGGACCCTCCAACGGTAATGGCGAACAGACGCACAGACGCACAGCAGCGACCATGCCGACCCGCCGTCCATGATATGACATCCGGGCAACTTGCCTAAAGGATTCGCAGCAGTCTCAACGCTAGAAACGGAGCTTCTTGCTTCTTTTCCCCAGCGTCCTGATGCTCCAGACCACCTGAACGCGCAAATTGGCACCTGCCATACGTACCAGTCTCCCATCCCTCGAGGGCCAAATCGCGTTAGCGCCGGTGGAGAACCCGGCCGTCTCATCCATGTCAACGCGCGCATGGGCGACCCATCTCTTCCCCCACTCGGAAGGGTGGGCCCGCCGAGTCCCCCGCCCAGCACCACCCAATTAAGCGTGGGCTCCAGGCGTGGCTTCCCCGTTTCCCGCCAACGACTCGCGCAGGATCCGGTTGGTTCGTCGCAATTGACCTTTGTTCTTCGTCCAGCATTCTTGTTTTCCCTCTTCATCCCAACCTCTCGTCCTTTCTTTTCTTGCC
>PYSR01000200.1:0-63083 GCA_003049425.1 Magnaporthiopsis incrustans
GTTGTTTACTCGGAGGGGTGGTTGGGAGGGCATGCGGCGCGCGACAAAAAGGAGGGGTTGGGTGGGGAAATTAATGAACACGAATTGTATGCAACAGTGCACGCTCTTGCAGCCGGCGGAGCCCTGTCGTTTACAGGGCCTCGATGTCGCCCAGAACCACCAACCCCGCCTAGATGTGATTAGCCGCAGCGCCAATTCAGTGTCTAGATCAGGCATCCGCCCCATGCGCCTTCACTGCGACTCATGAGTCAGCTGCAACCAAACCTCCTACCGATTACTGCAACGCCTGCGACAGCGGCCATCGGCTTACTACAGCGTCCGCAATGGCCGCATCGCCTCAACGTCAAGCAACCAGAGACACGGCCAAGGGGATACGATAGACATGGCCCTTACCAGCTATAAATCGCAAGATCACAGCCACTGCGATGGCGAACTTTTTGGTGTTGCATGTTTCCATTTCTTGTCGTCCGTTTCGACACCCAAACCTTGCGCCCACCAAAAATATAGCCAAGTGAGACCGAACCAGCATCACAATGCCGCACGTCAGCGATACCACAAACACACGCACCCTCGCGGCCGTGCTCGCGCTACTACCCGCCGCCACCATGGCAGGCCCAACCTCGACGACCTCAGCCACCACCAGCAGTAGCAGCAGCAGCAGCAGCACCTCGACCATAACCAGCACGCCCGCCTACTGCACCACGGCCCCTGCGCGCCCAGCGTTCAACTTCCCCGTCGGCACGACCCGGCCCGTGCCGCCGCTCCCTTGCACGGGCGCCTACGACGCCGACCGCGGCCTGTGCTGCAAGTCGTCGACGGACCCGGAGTGCTCGGGCGCCGGCGTCGAGTGGCAGCTGCCCCTGGCCCCGTGCGTCACGTCGAACCCGCTGTACCGCGGCTGCCCGGGCAACATGCTCAACAACGTCTGCTGCGAGAGCGCGCGCGTCGGCCTCGTCGACGGTACCGTCAGCTGCGACGGCGGCAAGAGCCTGTTCACCGTCATGATGAGCGGGAACAGCACCAGCACCAGCTCTTATGGGGTCCGCGCCGCTGGGAGCAGTGAGACTACTGCTACTAGTTCTACTAGCTCTACTAGCAGTACGTCTTCGTCTTCGTCTTCGTCGCCCTCGTCGTCGTCCTCGTCGTCGACTTCGAGCTCCAGCACGACCACGACCACGACGTCCTCCTCGACCTCCTCCGGCGCGACAGGCACTGCTGCGGCTGCCACGACCGCAGCCACTACCAGCAAGAAGGCAGCTGCCCCTGCGGGCGTGGCCGTCTCTGCCGCCGCGGTGCTGGGCGCGCTTGGGCTCTTTGTTGTGCTTCTGTAAGCTTGAACCTCGAAGGTTGCATTGCTGTTAGCGTGGCGTTTATGGAACTGGGTTTTTTTTTTTAGGCTGTAGCATCCAAACTCACAAGGCTGGAGGGCACTGGCAGTCTCTTCGTTTGACGAATAAAATTGATATCATGGGAATTCATTATATACACGACTGCTCCATTGCCAAAAAGACGACACGCCACCAGCAAGATTATTTCCGCAAAACCCCCCCTTCCAATCCAATCAATTCTCACAAGTCGTAAGCCATTCAGCAATCGCCCACTAACCGGTTTTCAACACACCAAACTCCAAAACAGATCAAACACCACCTGCGTGGACGATCTGGTTGCCAGAGCACACAGTCCCCACCGCCACGGGCTGCCGGATGGCTCTGCCGTTGTCGCAGAGGCCAAAGTGCGTGCTATCGATGCATATGAGCACGTCTCCCGGCTTGCAGACCGCCGAAGCTGGGGGAACCGAGCCCGGGGGAGCCGGAGTCTCGGAGCCGGCACCACCACCACCACCGCCACCACTGGTGCTGGCCACGGAGCTGGGGATGGCGATGCCGGGAACGGTGACATATTTCGTGCTGCTGGGGGCAGCCGACATGCAGGTACTCGTAGGGCCGCTAGTGGGCACGCCTGTGGAGGTCATGCCGCCGTCGTCGGTGCTGCCGTCAGCAGGCTTGGTCGTGGAGGTGACCAGCGTCGTCGGCACGCCGGGGCCCGTGGTGACGAAGCCACCGTCGTACGGCGTGCTTTTGCTGGTGGTGGTGGTGGTGGTGGAGTTGCCGTAGGGCGGCAGCGGGCTGGAGCCGTTCCCAGCGCCGCCGCCGTAGTTGAGCTGCGTGATGTCGTTCTCGAACGTGGGTCTCAGGGCCTTGGGCGCCTCGCAGGTCCCCGAGGACGCCGCGACGGCGTCCTGAATGACCATGCCCGTCTTCCCCGGGTTCGGGAAGCTGAGGACGCCCTCCTTCGTTGTGCACGTGCTCAACGGGTTGCCCTCGATGTTGGCTATGAAGATTAGCGGGAGGGTGTCGAGGTACTTCTTTCCAGTTGCCTGGTCTGAGCCGCCCGAGATGGTGACAGGTGCCATGTTCATGTACATTTCGCGGTTCTGGTTTTTATTCAGCTGTTGTGCCTTTTTTTTCCTCTCACATCCTTTATGAGGCGGGGATAGCTTACTCCTATCTTGTTGAACCAGGTCCAAGCAAAGGATGCGCGACCGTTCGGGAGTTCCTTGGGGAGCGGGATCTTGAAGGTCTTGCTACACTCCTTTTCGGTGAAGTCTGTGCAGACCTTGGCCTCGATGCGCTCGTCGCCATCCTTGCCCGTGTGATGCTCGATGTTGCCCACGGCCTCGCCAGGGCATCCTCCGATTACGGACGCGAGGACCTTCCAGGCCTTAGGGTCCTTGAGGGTCGCCGGGTCAACCGAGTCATCGTGGTAGGCGATGGCGAATTGGCAGGAGCCGCCGCCGTGGACGGCAGCTCCCGTGAAGGAGACCTCAGCGGGGATGCCGGCCGTGTAGTTGGTGACCTCGACGACCTTGTTTAGTCCCTGGCCGGGGAAGGGGTACTCGCTGGTCCCAAGCGGGTTGACCTGGATCAGAGGCTTCGTGCCGTGATAGTTATACGGCATCGGCTTTCGCATTATCATGTGTGCCGAGGCGCCGACGGTCGCGCAGGCGGCTAGCAGGGCGAAGAATGTGCTCTTTGTCGATATGGGAGGCATGGCCATGGGGATAAGTCCAAGATTTAGGTATCAAGATGTGTCCCAGGAAGGTTGGGTTTAAACTTTTTTTCCAAAGGATCAAGAAACGAGAGTCTACGGGTCTCCGCGTGTTCTTTGTAAACATTTAATCTGTCCAGCAGATACAGAAAGGAATGGGTGAGTCTAGGGAAGTGCATTGGAGTCAAGGCGACTGCCGTGACTTGGACGCAGCGTTACTTATAACATCTACGTGAACAAACACCGCCCGCCTTGAACAAGCTGGAGATTTGGATAAAGCGTTGATAGAGAATCACAATGATGCTACCCATTGTGTGGTGCTCTATACCATCAATTATGCTGTCCGGGTTGTCGCGTGTGCGTGAGACGATGGCACGCCAGTGAAGAAGGCCGCTCTGTGCTTGGGAACAGGGCGTGGTCACGAGCTTCATTGCGGAGGAACAATCATATTCACCCGCAGTTCAACGGTTGTCATTCCTCAGTAGTATCTAATAGGGCTGCCGGGGAATACTTGGAAGATGAAGTTGAATGTTGCAGTCAATCATGGTCTCGCCTACGGAGGAGTATCTCAGGGTGGAAGTCAGATCAGCGTCCTTAGCTACGGTAATTTGTGAATTCCCTTAAGTAAACGACTAGAGTTGGTCACCAAAGTTGGTAGGCCAGTACTAGAGAGAAAAGGAAATGGCACCTACCAGCCATGATTCTGTTGTATACTGTAAGCTGAGATGCACTCCCGGAGATATCTTACTCTGTCGTCTGTCTGAGTGGGCGCTGTGCGTTTTTGGAACGCGCACCATCAATTGATCTTATGGGGCGGCGGGCTGAGGGCGCGGTAAAATTCAGGCGACACCCCGCCGAATCCACTGGACTCAACCGCTGCACGGGCGCCTCAATCGTGCCACCAAAGCGTCAATCGCACCAACACCAAATCAAATTCGATCAACTATCTCACTCTCAAGGACGTGAAATCCGCCCAACCGCCACCGAGATGAGAAGATTGGCGAGAAAAGGAAAAAAAAATATCAGTCAGACCGAGTCTCAATAACCGAGAGCTCATTCCGAGCAACTCACAATGAGGACGCGCCGCTCAACGAGACAAAAATCCTCAAGCTTCAAGCCCATCAATTACGGCTTGTCCGATGACGAGCAAGCTCAGCCGATTGCATCATCCAGTCGCACACGCGGTCGGAGGAAGTCGCAGGATGACCGCGACGAAGACTTCGACGCGCCCGGCGAGAAGGAAGCTGCCGACACAGAGGTTGACCCCAGCTCAAATGCGTCTGCCCCCGACGACGACAGCGATGCGGCCGAATTCCAGGCCCCAGCCCGCGGGTCCAGAGCCGGCACAACAAGGGGCCGGGGCCGGGGCAGGGCCAGGGGACGCGGAGGCCGGGCGGCAGCTGGAGGAGCAAGTCGGAGGTCGGCCCTATCACTGAGGCAGCAGCGGGATGAAGCCGCATCAGAGCCCGAAAGTGAGCCCGAGCCCGAACCGGCACAGCCTGCCACCGCCCGTCTCGAGCGCAAGCCGCAGGGCGAGTGGAAGGGCCTGACCAAGAAGCGCACGCAGGCCATGTACCGGGCCAACGTCCGCGGGCTGCCCGTAGCCAAGCGCAAGGGCATTCTCGAGACGGACGGCGAGGTGTGGCGCTACTCGACCGACAACATCCACAAGAGCCTGCGCGTCTACGCCGGCACCCTGCAGCGCCACGACCGCTTCGGCCTGCTGCTGGCCACCATGTTCGGTCCGGACCCGCGCGCCATCGCCGTCGCCGACGACCTGCGCAACCACTTTGCAAACTTTGTCCTACCCAACCGCGGCCGCCTGCCCGGTCCTGACCACGTCCTGCGCAGCCAGTGGCTACCGCCCGCCTTCGAGGCTGATCAGCAGCGTGTCTTTGCCGACTGGTACAGGAGGGTCCTGGATGACCCGGCTGCGAGGCAAAAGGCCGGTCCGGCGCCCGCTAAGCGGAGGAAGAAGATGCTGCCGCGATCTCCGGACGGGGACCTCATCACGTTCCTTGGACCGCACGACAACCAAAGGCAAGAGGTGATCCCCCAAGGAGAGGCAATATCGATCTCCGAGACGTGGGAGTCGACCGATGAGAAGTCATCCAATGCACAGCAGCCCGCTGGTTGGCTTGTTGATGTCGGAGGCATCCCCCTGGCTATTAGCTGGGCGCCGCGGCGCGAAGCCGACGCGGATCAGATCCTTGCTCTCGCCGTGGTGCCGTTTGCGGATCATGCCTTCTACTGGTCCGAGAAGGACGTCCCCAAGGACAACATGACGTCCGGTAGCGTCCAGCTGTGGAGCTTCGAGTCCGAGCTGGACGAGAGACGTATTCGCAGACCCTCCAGAAAGCCCCCACGACGAGTGTCGGCACTTTGCTTCAACTGGGGCCGACCAACACGTATGGAGTGGTGTCCGATCCCCGCGAGTGCCGACTTTGGGGATGTTCTGGGGCTCATGGCCGTCCTTTGCGATGGCAAGGTTCATGTTGTTGAGGCCAAAGAGCCGGCCAAGGGTGGGGAGACGGAACTAGGTCAGTAAGCTTGATCCCACTAGCCCGGCTTTTTGAACAGTGGCGCCCCTAACACCCCCCCGGACAGACCTGATCCAGAAGCCAATAGCCACACTCGACCCGGCAGAAGAGGAACCGGGAATAATAGCCACGTGCTTCGCCTGGATGGACCCCAACCGCATCGCAGTCGGCTGCAAGGACGGCACCGTTTCCATCTGGTCCGTGTATCCGCAGATGCTGCTCCAGCGGCAGATGGTGCACCACGTCGAGGTCATCGAGGTCTGCTCGGGCTACCCGTCGTACCCGTATCTGGTGGCCTCGGTCCCGCTGGGCGGCTGCCCGACGCTGACAGACTTTACGGACCCGGCCATCGAGACGGCGGCGCACACGGCGCCCAGCGCCAACCTGCAGCCCAACATGCTCCGCTGGAGCGAGCACCTGCGCGGCTTCGTCTGCCTCTACGCCAACTCGACGCCCGGCTCCACGACGGTCGCCTTCCTGAGCGCGCACTATCCCTCGCAGCCGCGCACCATCTTCCAGGGCTTCAGCCAGCCCGTCAGCCTAGCGACGGGCGTGGGCCACCCGTACACGCTAGTCGGGTGCGCCGACGGCTCGCTGTGGTCGTTCAACACTTTTCACAAGGTCTTTTACATGCGCAACGAGAAGCTCTACAAGATGAAGCTCTTTCAGCACGAGTACCGTCGGGCCCAGGAAAAGGAGGCCGAGGCCGAGACCGAGGCCCCTGTTACCAACAACGAGGAGGACAAGCAGGCACCCAAGATCCGGGGCGCCGTCCGGTTCCTGCACGGGTTCAAGCCCGAGGTGAACGACAACCCGCGCAACGACTACTCACGGACCATAATGAAGAAGGCGCGCGAGAAGACCAAGATAAAGGAGGCCAAGCGCATCGGCAAGAGAAACGGGGTCGCCGCCGCCGCGTCCCGGGGCGGCCCCGGCTCGGCCGACCTGGTGGAGCGCACCGAGGCGGACGACTACCCGGAAGACCACAACCCGATCAAGGGCGTCATTCTGCATGAGCCCGAGACTCGCATCATCACCATCGCTTGGAACCCCAACCTCGACGTCGGCTGGTGGGCCGCGGCTGTGATGGGGTCGGGCTTGTTACGCGTCATGGACCTGGGACTCGAGTAGCTGCATTTGTGTATTGGCATTATTGGGTCGGTTCGTACTCCGGTGGTTCTATCGTCTAACTTCTTGTCTAGGCCTCCGGTGGCGTTCAACCATAGAGAACGCAAAATCTAAACAAGCGTAAGAGGAACATGGAACAAGAGAAGTGAAAAAGAAGGTCGTAGACTTCATCATGTACAGCGCTCAGCACTGGGTCGCCCCAACGCCGTGACGATAGTTGAACGCAATAGTCATGCCATACAGATGCGACGCAGCCGCAAGCAGCACAAAGACGTGAAACAGCTGGTGGGAGCTGCCCCAGATGTCGAAGACGCCCGGGAACGAGCGCTCGGGCCAGCGGGCGGCGTAGAGGAAAGCGCCAAAGATGTAGAGCGCGCCCTGCAGCAGCACCCAGCGCAGGCCCATCCGTGCGTCCACGGCGGCGAAGCCCTCAGCCGTCAGGGCGTGCACGACGGGCACGACGCCCGAGACGCCGAGGCCCACGAACATGAGGGCGCGCGAGGTCCGCCAGGCCGGGGTGCGGAAGTGGTCGACCCACGAGACGACCATGCAGCCGAGGCCTAGGATCGAGATCTGTTGGCGGATAACGGTCAGCGCCTAGCTACTTACCCTTCTGGATTCTGTGGAGCCACGGAAACACTCACGGCGGACAGATATATCCTCATAAGCGGCGGGTCGCAGCGGAATCCGTAGTAAAGAGCGGGCACGTAGCTGCCGACGATGAGGAAGACGATGCCCGAGTAGTCGAGCTTGTTGCCCCACTTGGCCACGCCGGGCGAGTGGTTGATGACGGCGTGGAAGGTGGCACTCATGCCGAGGCACAGGAACGCGCCGGCGAAGAAGCAGGCGAATGCGAGCACGTCGGCCTCGTCCGCCGCCGCGATCGCAACGGCAACGACGTAAAAGCGCCGCAGCAGCCACAGGCCCGCGGCGGAGAAGAAGACGGCGCCGAGCAGGTGCGACCAGATGTTGACCGACTCGTTGTGCAGGTAGGCCAGGCTGGCGGCGCAGGCGCGGTAGCTGTTGCTGGTGCGCCGGTAGCCGCGCTGGATGAAGGCGTTGTCGCGCCGCCACTCCTCCAGCTCGTCCCACAGGATCAGGAGGGCATGCTCGACTTTAGCCTCGGCGGCCTTGGCGGCGCCGACTAGTGAGCCGGAGTCCGAAGGGCGGCGGCGCCGGATGCCGGGTTGGTCCGCGTTGGCGGTCATGATAGTTGAGGAGGAGGAGGCGGTGGTGGTGTATCAGCTCGGCTATCAATGCACAACAATCACCTGAACTACCTATGTTTTTTTCTTTCTTTAAAACTTCATATCACCGGCAGAACCATATAACAGAAATCGCTTTTCCAATGGACTGCATTAATAGCCTGTTTCACATGGCTCGCCCCTTTGTTGGGTGCCGAGGCCTTTTAATCGGGGCCAACATTTGATCATTTTCGCTGAGTTCCCAATGCATCGTCCAACCCGGCGGAAGTTGCGCCAGAACCCTAACCCTCCCATATATGTGCCGACTGACTCTGTCATCCTGAAATGACAGCAAAACGCTCCATATTGAATCCGCCCCGGTCAGTAGATTTGTCCAAGTTCCTGGTTGTCGAAAGAGACCAGCTGGCAGTGTGGGCTGATTTGGGGATACTTGTCCAATGCCGCGGGATCTGCTGGACTAGGTGGTCGCACTTCCAGGACGACAGAGCCCCTGAAAACAAGAGAGAGCCCGTATATGCCAGCGGCTGCGAGACGTGCACTAATCTAGCCGATGCTTGTTACCCTTCCCAACAATCATTAGATCCGTCCAGGCAACTCCGTCGCTGTGTATGCTATGTCAAGAAATCCCATATCGTATCCGAACTCTCCCAACTGACGAGCCCGGCCTCCACTCCTTCCAGGCTTTATTTCTTGCCGCTCTTCTTGATGCCCTGGTTGCCCGTGTTCAGCGGGCCCTTGCCCTTGGCCTTGTCGGCCATCTCCTTCTTCGCCTTCTCCTCTATTTGGCGACGCCGCCAAGCGGGCAAGTCAGCGAACACGATCGGTCGGCGGCGGCGGCGATCGGCGTGCACGTCGAGGGGACTAACCAGCGCGCTTCTTCTCGAGGAAGGCCTTGTCGTCGTCGTCGAGGTCCTTGGCACCCTTCTTGGGAGCCTTGAGAGGCTTCGCCTTTCCACCTAGAGAGAGAGAGAGAGAGAAAGAAAAAAGAGGAGTATATCGGTCAGCGTCGGCTTGCGGGGCGGAGCGGAGCGGAAATGTCGGTCTATGGTAGCACCTATCGAAAGGCACGGGCGGCGACGTGACGGCAATCGATCAGGAGACACTAACCTTCACGGTTTGCGCCACCCATGGTTACTGGTAGTTCTTGTGTTTGCGATGCGGTATACAAATCGGAGGTTGAGTGTTTTTGAAACGATGGAAGAGTGGACGCTTTTCTTTACGCGCGGCGCTGACACGAGTTCAATGGCTGGTCGCTCCTGCCCCTCCGTTCCCGCCTGCCAGCCTTGTCCTCCAGTTTGACCAATAATTCTACCGGTTTGCTGTCAGACCCACATACGCCCCACCCACCAAAGATGACCGAGAGGTCATCGCGTTGATGATTTCATGGAACCCACTTGGAAGTCGGTTTCTTCACCCACCCATCATCGCCTTCTGAGCGTTTAATATCGCAGTCTGGGCCCCTTGTATCTCTACGGCATTCCGTTGAGCTTCACGAATACCTTGGCGTGCGCTTTCTGGACCTGCTTGGAGACCGACAAACGGCGCGACCCCTTGCGCTCGAAGCGCACAACGGCACGGCCTGAGTCCCCCGATAGAAGAGAGGTTCGATTCGATTCGCATCTATCGCATCCATTACCACCCCATACGCCAGTGATTCCCGGGAATACGCTGTCTGACGCGCGAAACCCCGAGCTTCGAAGACTCGAGGGCCTGCCGCTCGCGGCCTCCTTTATTTGCTCTTTTCCAAGCCCGTTGCCGACGCAGACGACGCCAAACGGCACCCACCAGCCAGCATGGTTTCCCCATTCAGCTCCGATGAAGGCGAGATTGCCGATAACGGAGGCCGTGATGTGAAGACATCTACTCTGCCGCATCGTGATGGAGGCGGTGTTGACCGTTCCAGCAGAAACCGCGGTCCCCGTTCGCGTTCGCCCGACTACGCCTACCGATCCGGCTCCCCGCGCGGCTCCAAGCGTGCGCGCGACGATCGCGACTATCATGGCGGCTCGAGGAACGGCTTCGACCGCGACCCGCGGCGATTCCGTCTCCACTACGAAGACACGGCGGGCTCGTCGTCGCGCCGTCAGCCCCGCGGCCGCGGCGGCTACCAGGACCTAGACCGCCCCGAAGGCGCCCATAACGACCGCGACTTCCGCTACGACGACCGTGATAACGATAGGTACCCCGACAGCAAGCGCGCGCGCAACCGCAGCAGATCGCCCTACCGAACGTCGCGGGGTGACAGGGGACGGCGCAACGACAGGGGATCCGGACGCTGGGAGGACGACCGTCGCGACCAGCGGCGCCAGAATGGCGCGGATCAGGCTGAGTCTAACAAGTATAGTGCCCACTATGACAGACAGTCACGGGAAGATATCATGTCCAAGCGGGCCCCTGTGACTGGTCACAGTCACCTCCAAAAGGTCGAGGCTAAATCTGGTCAAGGTTCTGCGGATAAACACGGCAGCAAGCCGTCAGAGAGCATTGCGGAGTACGTTTATTCCCCTGTATACCGCCAAGATATGATGTCCCGTAGCGTTGCGCTTGCTGACCGTTTCCCCCGCCCGACTGCAGCAAAGAAGCCAAAGCAGAGCAAGACAAGCTGGAGAACTGGGAACCGGAGCAGGTGTTCGACGAAGAGGCCGAGATCGAGCGCCGACGACGTAGACGCGAGGAACTTCTTCGCAAGTCTCGCGGCTCGACTCCGATGCAACCGCAGCTCCTTGCACTGCAGACCGAGAAGACGGCCTCGAGCACGCCCGGATCGACCTACATCAGCACGCCCCTCAGGACCGAGGTGGGCACACCTATCTCTGGTAAGCGACTTGGCTCGTTCCTGATGGTGCCCACATGCATAACGGCCAGGCTAACTAGGACAGGTGCTGTCTCGCCCGCCATATCTCCGGCCCTTGGCCAGGACGCCGGCACGCCCGACGCCCTCGAGCACATCACTGAACAGGACCTCATGAACACGCACGGCAAGGCCAAGTCCGCCGAGGAGGACGGCCCGTCTGCAGCTGACTATGACCCCACCTTGGATATGCAGGAGGACGGGCGTCGTGATGAGATGCGGCATGGAAACGTCGGTCTCCACGGAGAAGGCCCCGGTGCTCAGCTCGAATCGGCTCCTCCCGACGACACGGCGGCTGAGCAAACCCACGACGCTGAGCAGGCCAATGCGGATGACGAGGACGACGACTTTGACATGTTCAACGATCCCGTCGAGAGGTATGTTCCACCCAAGAAGGCAGGCGCCGCGGCGGACGAGGAGGCGGCGCCGCAGCTGGCCAACGGCGGCGGCATCCTCGAAGGCGACGACAAGGACGGATACTACAAGATCAGGCCTGGCGAGATCCTCGACGGGCGGTACCAGCTCCAGTCGGCCTTGGGACGAGGCATGTTCTCTGGAGTGGCGCGGGCGCTGGACACGACGACAAAGAAGCTGGTGGCCATCAAGATCATGCGCAACAACGACGCGCTGCGCAAGGGTGGCTTCACCGAGATTGCGATCCTGCAGAAGCTTAACGAGGCAGATCCAGACGACCGCAAGCACATTGTCAAGTTCGAGAGGGCGTTCGAGTACAAGGGCCACCTGTGCATGGCGTTTGAGAACCTGTCGCTCAACCTGCGGGAGGTGCTCAAGAAGTTTGGAAACAACGTGGGCATCAACCTGAGGGGCGTGCGCGCCTACGCCTACCAGATCTTTGTTGCGCTTGGCCACATGCGCAAGTGCAGCATCATCCACGCCGACCTGAAGCCCGACAACATCCTGGTAAGTCGGACAGTTTAGACACACACATGTGGATGTAGTACGAGGTTTGACTGATGATCTAACTCCGGTCGACTTTCTCTTCCATTTTTGCCGCAGGTCAATGAGCAGCGCAACATGCTCAAGATCTGCGACCTGGGCACAGCCATCGACCGATCAGACGCCGCCACAGCACACAACGAGATCACGCCGTATCTAGTCAGCCGATTCTACCGCGCTCCCGAGATCATCCTGGGCATCCCTTACGACTATGCGGCCGACATGTGGTCTATCGGCTGCACGCTGTACGAGCTGTACACGGGTAAAATCCTGTTCACGGGCGACAGCAACAACCAGATGCTCCGGGCCATCATGGAGGTACGCGGCAAGATGAGCCGGAAGCTGTACCAGCGCGGCGAGCTGTGGCAGATGCACTTTGACGAGCTCGGCAACTTCAGGAGCTACGAGAGGGACAAGATTCTCGGCAAGGTATGTTGACTTTTTTTTTTTTTTTTGCCGTCTTCTGTTCACGTGCCTTGGTCGCCCACCCCTCCCTGCGCCCACGCACTCTTCACTCTTTACTGCAGGCCTGTGACGGTCCTTCACACGGCTTTGCATCCTGCATGCTTGACTTCGGGAGAGAAGTGTTGGCATCCCGGCCCGGCGTGGTATCGTTTCGAGTGCTCGGGTCCGTTGGCGAATCAAAGCAGAAATCTATTTTTACGCGCCATATGGTTCGCGCTTCTTTTTTTGGAGCCGCGCGATAAGCGCCAGGCCAGACAGGGGACCCTTGGTCTGCCCCATTGATCCTTGGTGCCAAGCCGCGAGGTCACATCTTTGCTTTCGGCGGCCTTGGTCCGGCCCCTCCGAGGTAGTTGTTGGCTTATCCTGCAGCGGATGGGCCATTCCCTTGGGTCGCGGCCAGGATCCCCGACCCGGGCAGGGGCATGGCGATGGCATCGCTGCCTGTGGGCCACGGTCGACCGGGTTGTCTCGTGGCGGCAATGTCACATCACGTCACTTGCTCTCCCCTCTTTTGCGGCCCATGATGGCGGCTAGGCCGTCACCACAATCCGCCGCCCCCAAGCGGGTGGAGGCACAACCCCGGATTTCCATCAGCCGCCCCTCCCTCGGCCTGTTTTCTTACCTAAGGCCTTCCGACCGGCTCTGCAGAAGGCCGATGGGAAGCGAAGAACACCGCACCCCTACCCCACGCAACACCTAGTCTGCAAATAGCAAACAATGTTCGCATTAGCATGCCCTGTCCCTTGCTAACTGCTCATATCCCACAGTCCACCATCCGGACCCTGGCTGCCATCAAGCCGACGCGGGATCTGAGAGCCCGCCTTCAGGCCGCATCTGCAGGCATGACCGAGGCAGAGTCTAGGGAGCTGAATCTGTTCCACGACCTCCTGGACCGCTGCCTCAACGTCAACCCCGACAAGCGGATCCTTCCGGCGGATGCGCTCAAGCACCCCTTCTTCGCCCAGAAGGTGCACTCGGTCGGCGGACGACGATAGATTGGTCGACCGTAGCCTATGTCTCTAGCAAGCGGGGAAGATGCGGGGAAGGGTGGTGTCTGTCATATGCAGTCAGGCCCTGCTTCCTTCTGCCTCTAGTGGCAACGTTTTGAGTTGGATCACCCAATATCTGTCTGCGCTTGCCCCTTTAGTCTGCAGGATGGCCAAGGATGATACGCCACGACGACTGCCGAGGTGGCTAAGCAGCCAGTATCATCCCATGCTAGTGGGCCAGGGCGCTTGTGTATACCGGTATGGGTACAGTTTTCTCTCACTTTCTAGCACCGTCTCATGCAAGGCGACAGCGACTTGGCGGGCGTTGACCACACAATAAGCTAAAGATACCAAATATTCCAGGACAGGATCACTCTTGCATCCCGCTGGGGGCGCGTGTCGGCTACCACAGCCGCCTGTGTGTGTGATTCATGATTGCATAACGTCCCTGGCGCGACGACCCGAAGACGGCGTCGCACGTGCTGTTTAGAGTATTTTTGCAAAGCACACAGGTGCCAATGGAATGGAGAGGCCTACTTGTTTGGCCTGCGTCATATGGGACGTCTCAGCCGCGCCTGCCTGTGGGACTAACGCTCCCATTCGGCAATGGCGAGCGCTGGCGAGACATGGATTCCAGAGGGCCCGTGGGGGGCATGTGCAGAACTGGGTCTACCAGAATAGAAGAAGGGCGGATGGCGACTTGTGGAGGCTATTTTTGCGGCAGCCTGGGGGATTCTGGTATGCAGGCAGCCACTGCTTCTATGTACCGTGTATGGACATGTATGGATGGATGGATGGATGGATCAAGGACCGAGCAACCAGGTTCAATGGCGCGTGTTCAGGTCTGCAATGCGGTCCCGCTAGGCAGCCAACAAGGCCGTTCGTTGTGCGGTAGTCTCGCACACATGGAACAGATCTGCCTGTGATCCGGACTTTTGTCTCTCGTCCGTGTTTACAGCAGCAGGGCGGGTGGTCCGAAGGCTGGAACATTGTCCAGGGTTCGGTGGGACACCAAGAAGAAATATTGACATATCGCGTGTCGCGTCTGGTGCTTGCGTCGCCGTGTCCGCCACGAAATATGCACCACGCCCGTTGTCACCCCTTTTTCGGGAAGGCGTCCTTGCCAGGGGAGCCTAGAACTGCCACGACACTGGGGCGTAATGCTGCTGGATTTCAGTCTCTCGGTCACGGCGAGGAATGAATGGGGAACTGATGCAGCTGCTAAGCACAGCCGCACACCGACTCATGGTGTGCGGCCGTCTAAGACATGGACCAACAAGGCTCGCCACCGCTTACCCCCGGTTTGTTTGACGCCCAGCTCGCCCGCCGGGTTGAGTGGGCGTTACTCAGCAGAAGGGCCGGTGAAGTGGTGAATGGAGGAGACGTCAGCGCTTGGGTGGCCTCATGTTCCTAGCCGTGATAACGCCCTTGCTTTCCGGCTTGGTATGCTATCCTTGGCACATACCCAGTCGGCGCGGGCTGTAGCGTGTGCATGGCGAAAACAAGAGCCAATAATACTTGCAGTACCATCTGCAAAACGTCCGATCCTTCCTCCTACAAAGCCTTTGTTCGCTTTGCCCTGTGCCTCGTCAGAAACCCGACCTATCGCCTTTCCCCTTCCAAACGTTTTCGCCCCAGCGCTTTTTGCGACTCGGAGAAGGCTCGCGGGCCACCACAGGAGAAGGGGAGGGTAACACGACTCCTAGCGGTGACACGGCTCTAGCTAGATTTCTGGGGCGGAATGGCTGGCTAGGCTGGCTGGCTGCGTCTCGAGGTTTCCCGAGACGGGACGCCGCAGCCCAGTCGTGGAAGCCCCATGATGCTGGCGTGGTTCAACAAGGTACGCGCGGAGACGGCCGTTGGACCACTGCCGGGCGTCCTTCTCCTGGGGTGGTGAGACTGAGGACGCGTGTGTGAAATGCTTGAGGTCAGCCCGCCCTCCGGGAAGGAGTTGATGGGGAAACTCAGCCCCGGTGTGCCGCCACGACTCTCACCAGATCCCCCAAGGCAGGAGAACGCCTTGGCGGGAGCAGAACGATTGGCAGATGTTGCTCATAGCCAGAAGCACAGGGGCGGCTATCGGACTACCCGGTGGTGGTCTACGAGTGTACATGCCCAACCATTAGCTGAGCTCTTTGTACTTCGCTCTTCCCCCTATTTCCGGACTCCAACCTCTGACCGGGACGAAGAGGAGGCACGGGCGGGCGGCGTACATGCCCATTACTCGTGTGCGTGCATCACAATGGACGGGCAAGCGGGCAACCGCTTGCGGCACGTCCATCTACAGTACGTGTCCGTCACAAGAAAAGGGGCCGGGACAGGGTGTGTAGACGTGAGAGAGGTATGCGCCCCAGGGCGATCTCCCGTTTACGACCAAGATTCCCGCCGCCGTACACAGTCCCATCCGTTGCCCGTCTTGGGGGAGAACGGGCGCGCGCTGGCAAAGCTGTGCTAGGTTTCCTAGGTCTTTTGTGTGCAAGCCATGTCTATCCACTCTTCCCCGCTCATAACATCGGGCGGCAGCCACCGTCTTTCTTTCGTTCACCTCTCAAAGCGCGCTCGCAAAAATGAAACATCAGTCCCGAAATCCACCTCTGCCCGCCCGGCAAGTGGCCCAGGACAAAGGACAAGACAAACGGGGACACGCAGTCAGGCAGGCTGCTGAGCGGCGTGACGGGGCAAAACGGCAGTGTCACCTTGGATCTGTGCCCGTGTTGCCGTCTGCCCGCCCGTCTCCAGCTGCCTTCCTTGCTTGCCCCCAGTGTCACCCGACGTCCGCCTTCTCTCCTGCACGTCCGTCTGCAACGAGCAAGGCGCACAGAGAGGCAAATTCCAACGCGTCCTGAGCTGCCGCTAGCCGCCCGGTGCTGACGGGATTTCGGGATCTCGGGGAAGGGCATATGAAGGTGTCGGCCGGGCGCCGAGAAATTAAACGGCCCCCTGGCCGGTCTCCGACCCCTGCCCGGCGCTTCCCTAATTGGTGGCACGTTTTATTTGCTGTTTTTCCTCCGGTCTGGACGTGGCGCCCGAGGTCCCGTTGCACCCGGGATGTATACGATACCCGTTGAGATCTGACATGTCATTTCGGTTTATTATCCGGCCCCTTACTGTAAATATCATGTGCATATACGTAGGCTACATAAATATCAAACGTACGTGTACATACCACCCTTCGGGCTATGCTCAGTCCCTTTCCTGCGGCTTCCCGGTGGCGAAGTGGCCACCCCGTCCGGACCTCGGGATCTGATGCCTTTTTTTTCAGCTGCCTCTAGACATGGGCGGCAGCTAGCCGCCGGCCTGACCACATGCTTTCCTTCCCCTCCAGACGGGAGGCAAGAAAAGCAGTCTCGACCAGCCGCCGTGCAGGTAGCCGGTCCCCCTCTCTGACATGCGTCCCCAGGTTTTCCTCTGGCGGAATCCGGGGGCTGTGATGGACAGGGTGCCAGATGGGGCTTTTCGAGTGATCCCTTCCCGTCTAGGCTGGTTGTGAGAGAATAGAAGTCACACCACTCGGACAAGAAATGGCCGGCTTTCAGATCCCCGTGCAGGGTCGAAACAAAGAAGCCGCAAATAGCGCCAAGCAAGGACTGGGTACAGAGAGCAGATAGTGCCCGTCGTTCGTTTAGAACTTCCCACCATGACGTATTCGACGGCATGCTTGACGGAACGCTGGTAGCCGCCGATCGCCCGACATCTCAAAAAAGCCCGCGAGTCGGTCATCGGACGGAGAGGGGCACGACACTGCCTCTCCCTCTCTTCCCCCAGGAAGCCGTGACTCGAACGCGCGAATTTGCGTTGTGGCCGAGCGAGCAGAGGCTTTCCCACGGCGGCGGTTTAGGCTTTCGATCCGTTGCATTTAATACCACATATGCACGAACTCCTCCCTTTTTGGGACCCCGATGAGAGCTAGAGCTCCATATAGATTACGGTAAACTTCTGGACGGGTCGAAAATGCGACAGGATTCGCATCGAGATCCTTCATGGCATCCACAACCTCATCGAGATAGCATCCTCTTGGATAGTATGGATGGGGCCACATGCACGGCCGCGTTTCAAGCGATGTCCAGCTAGCCAACATTGACTTTTTCCCAATGTATCTGCCGGTTATCCCTTGGCACTTTGGACTACCGGGAATACGTTCCGGACGAGGTGGATAAACGCGCTTGTGCCGCCATTCTCACGCTACCCCAAGGCCAAAGGCCACTTATCAGTCCGGCGGCTGGGCTATGTCGTGTTTTGGCGCTGTTTAGACTTGCGGAGGCACAGTGAGACCATCCATCCATCTATCCGCGCAGAACCACGCCACGCCAAGCGTATGGTTCAGCGGCGGGCGGTGGTAGTGGCAGCGACGGTAGTGGTGGCATGGTGGCGATGATGGATCCGAGATGCAGCATGCCAGCTCAGCTGTCTCGCATCTCTCGCACACCATCGGGACTGGTAGTGATGACACAGCAAGTGGAATAAAAAAAATCCAATAGAAGGTAAGGTATGCCGGAGGGCGGTGGACCGCGCCGCAGCGCCGCATCTTTGCTTTTCCCTAGCCCGTATGTAACTCCCACTACCCTTTCCCAAGCACCCAGGCGGCGCAGCAATAGCGCCGTGCCTCGCTTGTACACTTACGAGCGTGCCCGCCACCTAGCCGCGGCGGTCCATCTACGCCGGGACCCCGAACGGCCTGGCCTGTACAGTACACACATACAGCCCCCAATGCCACCTCTCGACGCCCGCCATAGTAATACGGCGGGCAACGGGGCGGTTAGCGTGCTTGAGGGGCCCTGGGGAAACATGAGATTGCTTTTCTGGGAAGCGGGAAGGGATCATGCGTATGTGTGTGTATAAAAAAGGGGACGGGCGAAAGAGGGAGCAGGAATCACGGACATGGTAAAACCCGCACTGCAGCCGGGGGCCGGTTGGGGCACAGCGTATGTACAGAAGAGGGAACAAGATGCAGGAAGGGAAGGAAACGGGATATCACACAATGAGTGAGCCAAGGGGCGTCGTGACAAGACTCCTCGGAAGGAATGGACGAGAGTTCGGACTAGACTAGGCCACCACGTCGCAGCGGCTTGATATTGCTAGCTACGCTAGGTCCGGGCAATAGTGTCGACCCGGTGTGACCGAGTATGAGTACTGTGGTCACTGCCGAAGCCATGAGCCGTGGCGTAGAGTAGGAGCCCCTAGCGATGCGGCGATATCGTCACCATCGTCACGGCACATCGGGAGCAGAGTCGTCATATGCCTCATGCAGCGGGGTGACTTTTGGCCCTGAGCGCTGGTGCCATGGGGCTGCGGGAAAGGAGGTGGAGGAATGGATCGCAGGCGGGTGATTGGTGCAGCGCACAGTCCCAGTTATCTTTGGAGTGCCATCACCCAACGACGATCACTGACATGCCGCACACGCGCGCTTGCACGACATCAGGGCTGATCGCTGGGCCACGGACAGATCATCGAGTCGAAGTGATGCCATTGTGCTTCGGCTCCGAACATCCATATACACATGCGCTTTTCGTCTGATATCGGAGGTGGTGTGAGTGGACGGTAAAAATGACTAGACTGGATTCTATGTGACGACTAAGCGCGCCTGGAACAAAGCCAGCAACAGCCGCCGACGGGGGAGGCTGGCCATGGAGGCGGATCCGGGGCTGTGCGTGAGAACCTCCCGGGCTGGAACGAGGAGAGGAGATTATTCGACTCGGAGGGGCCACGCAGCCAGCCCCACGGACCCCTCAAAACGACGGTGTCGTTTCTCCTCCCATTACGGGATGTGCATCATGGCAAAACAGGACCGGGAATCTCGACGCGGGGTGCGCGAACCCCTATTGCGCAATCAGGGCCAACCCAGCGGCAGGCGGTAAGGCGAGGGACAGGCCAACAATAGCACAGTAAAATACACCCCCTCCTCTTGATCCTCATTCTTCCATGGAATGTCCATGGCGAGCGTGGCAAATCAAGACGACGATACGCGCCGTCGAGGCGCAGTCTCGGGGATGCGCCGATCAGCGATCATGCTTCATTCCGGTTGGATCGCGCCGGCAAAAGATCGTCCGCATCAATGACGCTCATCCAAGAAACGGAGCCTCGCCGATCTTCGTTTCGGTGGAGCTCCGTGCTGAACAAATTCGCCAAGCACGACAAAGTTCGAGCTTCATAGGCCAAGGAATCCGAGTGGGCAGATTTAGATGCGTGGAGATGCGAATGCCGCCTTGGAGAGAGAAAAAAAAAAAATCAGATCGTCAATTCCCGAGCAGGAAGGTGTGATTCGCTTGTCTGGCTGCAATCGGGCAACCGCCTGTCATTGATTCGACCGCCCCCATCTTTTAGGCCTCCCTGTAAATCCCACATAGTGGGTGAATATCCCGAAACTGTTAATTCTCAGGGGTTTGTTTATTGAACCGAGATCAGGTTGAGATTGACTGTTTTCCTTGCTCAGCCGTCGTCTCGCAAAACAAGGTGCCCTTGCCTGTCAATCCCCTCTGGTCCGACCGGCCGACGCGGCCTTTTGGCTTAGCCCCACGGGTCCAACAGGCAACCGACAACAGACACACGAGGCGGCGGCTTAGCGGCATGAACGTCGATGGGTCGTGATCTCCATGGTCTCGTTTTAGGAATGTTGCGGGAGCTGCGCAGGGCTGTTCAGGGGTGGATCAGACCAGAAGCCCATCCGAGCTTTTTTCCTTGTGACGCAGAGCTGGGTGGGTAGGTATCCCAGCCGCTCACCTCGCTGCCCCTGAAGCAAGCGAGCAGTGGGCGCAAAAGCAAAAAGAAAATGCAGCATGCGCTTTCTCCGAACAACGCCGTGGATGCGGTGTTTGTGGCGTTGGTCAGCCGGGTTATTGGCTTACGAGAGTCACGATGGATGATGGCCAACGCACCTGGAGATTGGATATGCGCAAATTACAGCCTGGTCCGTCCAGGACAGACACCGAAATAACAAAACACACCGCCCGGACCCCGAGAGTATGCGTCATAACCACACGAGACAGCGGGCACGAACGGGAACGTGCCAACAACGTGAGCACCAGCCCTTCGGCATTCAACGGGTCATGCGGGACAAGGCCGGCAAGGGATAGAAGGCCACACGTTTCCAAAGCCTCTTGATCTTCAAAGCTGAGCGGACGCGGCGCAAGAAAGAGCCCACCTGACCCAGAGCGTGGACGGCCCTCATTTCGTCCTGTCGCGGCGCTGGTCCAGCTCGCCCGGGCGTCCGTCACAGAAAGATGGGATGAGATTTGAACCGCATCTCGGCTGCTTTTGCCGCTGCCATCAACATGCCGCTCCTTCCCTCCCTTTGACGAAAGGCATTGGCTACCCTGTCCACCCGTCAGTCACACCGCCAGTCCTCAGCCGGAGGCAGGCTGCCAGCCCTGTGCCTGCCAATCGCGGACCGGGCAGCCCGACAGAGTAAGCACGTCCGGGCGGAAAATTGTTTACCGAGACAGACGTCGTCTGGCCGGTTAAAACCAGCACACCCTCTTTCCTTCTTCTCTCGACGTCCAGCGTCTCCAAACCGTCTGCTGACCGAGACCCCAGGCCAATATCACAGGCCCCTTGGCTTATTGCATTGCAATCCCATCGGCTATCTCGCTGTACCTAGCCTAAATAGCAAAACCTACCAGCCTCTGAAACGCCCACCACATCCTTGCTGGCTGACAAGTTTGTCTTGGTGCTGAGCCAGAAAAAAAAAAGAACACAAGATGGAACCACACAATACGGGATAGAAGAAAGAGACCACCAACAGCCGGTCAGGAAGCAAGATGTGGCGTTTTCCCAACTCCCCTTCAAACATGCAACAAAACTTTCCCATATTTTTTTCTCCACCTTGTCATGCCTCGCCAATGTCTTGACACTATGACACCCGTGCCTTGCCGCGGCAGTCCCAAAAACGATGCCAAGGTCCGAAAGCAAACGAACATGTCTGGCAGACAGGCAGGCAGGCAGACAGGGGAGCGGCGAGGCGAAGCGAGGCGAGCTAAAATGCTGAACTCGACCGCATGTGGTCTTTTTGCCCTTGCTTAAGGTGGTTTTGGCCGGGTGCCTGGTTTATATTCAAACAAGACACGCATGGAAAAGAAAAAGGATACGAAGCCCGGTGATGGACAGGAAAAGAGGGGCGATACCCCAAGTCAAAGCAAAGCAAAGCAAAGCCGGACACGTTGAGCCGAGATGTTTGGGCCTTCGTCGGGCCAAGGCAGGCTAGTAAAAACTCAGCTTAAGCCGGGGAGCAGCTATCCGACCCAGACGGTCCCAAAAGGCATGGGGCCCGTCGACGACGCGGCACCGGCGGCTGATTCTTTGAGAAGGGAGACGGCGGCTCGAACAGACCGCAGGCGATGTGGGCATGACATCGCTAGCTTTGTGGAGGTGGGTTTCCCGTCAATGGGCCTAAAAAAATTATGGGCAAATATCGAGATTGGAGGCGGGCGGACACGCTCGTGCCCCTTCATTCAGCTCGCCCTTGCTTATTCCCCCAAAGATCCGAAAACCGTTTCCCCTCCCCTCCCTCCGCATCCACCTGTCTGTCGTCTGAGAATCGCCCGGGGTGGCGAGCACGAACCATGCGATCCAAAGCCCGTCAGTCGGTCGGTCGGCAGATGGGAAAAGGCGACCCGCACGGGCCCTCGAGCGCCCTGTGGGGTGATTTTGCTTGGCAAAAGCCTTTTGGGGAGGATGCGACATCACCACTAGGGAAATGCAGGCCGAAGCCGGGGNGGGGGTGAAGGGAAGTGGGCGGTGATGATGATCCGCCATCCAGACCCTGCACCTTCACGTCTCGTGCCAGGTTCCCTGTGGACCGTGCGTTTCCCGCGGGCAGCTGCAGCAAGAGGCGCCAAGACTCTTCTTTTCACATCAGCTCACGGGCAACGAGGGACGGATATGATGGAGGGCTCAGGAGACATGAAGAAAATATCGATAACTGCAAGGCCTGGGCCGGACCTGTCGGTTGATTGGCTCGCAGCAGGGCGAAGTGAAGCCGAGGGCGAATTACGTTTACAACATTATCTGTCTCCTGCAGCACCTACCGCGCGAACAGGACTCCGCTCCCACACATGACTCCATTAACGATGACCGCCGCCTGTCTGTGGTCCATGGCGCGGTGTCTGTGTGTGTGTGTGTGTGTGTGTGTGGGCTCAATGGTATTGCAACTCTTTTGCACGCACCGTGTTGTTTAGGGCTCCACACACACCTTTACGACGCTGTCTATTCCCAATCGGGGGCCATCAAAAGACGCCATCACCTTACCAAAACTTGCATCCCAGCGCGAGCGCGACCTTGTTTTTCACTTTTGGCGCCCGTCATTCGCGGTCTATCGGAATGCTCCCGTCGTAATGTAGCAATAGGTGGAGGGAGAGGAGCCCCGGGGCACGCTGCCCGGCTTTGTTTTTCGTTCTCGCTCGTATCCACACTTGGCCTCATCTCTCGAGGGGTTGCAACAGGGCATGCCACATGGGAAAGCAGAAGCTGCGCGCGCGCGCGTGTGTGCAAAGCAAATCTAACAACCTAAACTGCTACCGTGTCGTTTTGATTGGTATCACTCCATTTGTCTTTTTTTTTTTTTGCACGTTGGACGAGGGGCAAGACTTGGGGAAATTTCCGGGGTTACTTTCGCTTTTTTTTCTTTTTTTTTTTTTTCTCTCTCCTTGCCGCCGACCAAACCGATGGTCCTTGCTCGCAAGATTACGAGCGTCCAGTCCGTCCGCCCGCGCGCCAAAGAACGATGGGGAATGGATGTGACGTCCGTCCATCCATTTTTTCAGGGCAGCCAACATAAGGGGAAATGGGGAAGCGAGGGAAGCCAGGGCAGGATTGATGAAATCTGTCATCGGAGCAGGGGCAAAAAAAAAAAAAAAAAAAAAAAAAAAACNAAAAAAAAAAAAAAAAAAAAAAAAATAGCGCCCGGCGGGTCCCCCCGATTGGCAAAGCCGGGCGACGAATAGGAAACCGCGCCCCCTTTTTCGCAGGGGCGCCATGCAGCCTCGCGCCAATAAAACAGGCGGGGCCCACCTACACGTGAGCGGCCGATAGCTCCTCTTCTGGAAGGCTCGGGAGATGGCAGATGGGAAACCCCATGACCTGCCGCCTGGCTTTCTCTCTCTCTCTCCCCACCGACATCCATCATTGGCCACCAAGGCTGCTGCGGGATCCACCCACTGCCACACCCGACAGCCTCACTTTCTGGCTCTCCCTTGTTGCCCTGCCCTGCCCTGCCTGCTTTTGCGCTTTTGGCTGGTCGCCTCTTCATTCCCGCCGTTCCGTGACCCGTCTCACCAATAGGCCCTGTTCTCGCTGGCGCCCGGCAAGACGCGGTCGAAACACCAGGGCGCGCTGATCCGTGCTAATCGCACCAGGGAAAGCCCTCCTCCCTTGCAGCCCGTGCCATGCTATTGGCGGCCGAGGACGCCGAGAGAGGACGACGACGAAGAGGCTTCGTCCTGCATCCATCCGCCCACCCATCCATCCATCCTTTGGGGCTTGCTTCTTGTTAGGCAGTGTTAGGTGCCGATAGTCGTGCCCAATGTTTGGACCCGTATTTGCCAGCGTCTCGGCCGGATTTGCAGGTACTAGCTCCTCCGCCAGTAACTCCCAGTAACATCTTTCCAATCATTTCGTATCCTTCCTCCACACCCCCCTACCCACAACAGCCTTGGGCTGCAGATCTCCTACCATCTCTGCCAGGGAATCCAGACCAGTTTCAATTTCCCACTGGGTCTGGGTTGGTTGCATGCATCGCGCCGTCCTTTGGTCCAGCTGCCACGCGCACCCATCATATCTTTTATGGAGCCTGTGAACTTTTCTTACGTTTTGTTGCCCGCGCGATCTAGACGAGCAACGAGGGGAGGAGGTCGCTCCACGGAGGCACATTGTAACCTTCTTACTCACTTGCAGTGGCACTGTAACTTGCACGCAGCCGCAAATTTGTCTTGGATGAACCCTCGATGCTACCCCATCCCGCCGATCGCCACAAACTGGGCCTGGCTACAATTTCACAGCCACGGCGGCGGTGATGACCCATCTTTTACGGCGTGAACCGAAACGACGTGTTTTTAGCAAAGTGTGAAATACGGGGAATCGCTACACGTATACGGGGCGGTGGGAGGGGAGAAGTGACAGCTGCGTGCGTACACGGAGAAAAGCGCTCCTACCATCTTGCACCAACACACATGCGTACGGCGCAGCTGGCGGCTGCAAACACACACACAGACACACAGGCGCACAGACACACACGCTGGCCGGTGGCGGTGGTGCCCATCACTTCACAGTGTGTTCACCTGTTGTGCTGATCCCAAAGAGACAGCCGCCGGATCGACCGTTTCTAATCTTGTTTACCTGGGGCCCTGTCCAGGGCCTCGGGTGTGCGTGCACCCACCTCGGACCAATTCGGACATGGGTCCCTTGGCCACGCCGCGGGCACTGGGGGGCGATTCCCTTTGGGGCTGTTCTGTTTCTGTCACCTGGCGAGCCCGCACTGGGGAGCGAGGAAGAAAAGGACAGCTCAGAGAGGAGGAGAACACGCACGGCGAGACGAGAGGCACGGAGAAGAGAACACGACAGACACACCGTGGCCGCACAGCGCAGGTGAACAGGTAAGGCGCCGTAGGAAAACACAGACAAGGGCTCCTCCCCGTGTGCGACGACAGCCGTTTACAGCCAGGGGCAGCCCTGTCTAGAACCCGCTGGCATCGAGAATCGAACGGCCACCTACCCACCACCCCGCCCTCTGCCGGGCAGGGCACGCAACAAAAGGTCCCACCGACAGACCGTCTGGTGCGCCGGGGCCCAGTTATTCTGAGTTGTTCAGCCCGCTGTGCCTTTTATGCAACCACAATATGGTCTTCTCATTGGCTTCTATTGCCTGCCCTTCGGCTCCAGCTGTGCGAGTGATTTGGCCCACTTTTGGAAGAACACCCGGAATCCGCAAATCCTTCCTGGTCTACGTGTTCTCTCTATGTACCAAAGAGACACCCAGCACAGAGCAAAAAGGAAAAGGTGGAAACGAAGATGGAGATTGGAATATGGCACGGTATCGGCGTTAAACAATTGCCCAAAACATGCGTGGTTCGAGTCGTCATTGCCTAACGGGCCGTGGGCCCCAGTTATTGAATGAAATCCTTTTGGTTTTTGCTGTCAGGCTGCTACTTTTTTCTCGAACCTTTGCTGCCCACTTCTCCGCAGCCCCGTTCGGGCAGCGCGAATACGGGAACAAACGAGCCGAAAAAGAAAAGAGAGAAGAAAAAAAAAAGAAGGAACCCAAGGTGGAACCGCATAGCGGTCGGCTTTGCATGCTGGCTGTCCGGCGACAGCGGGTACCGCCGACAGACAGAGTGGCAAAGACACTGGCCACGGCCGGTCCTGGCGGCTCGGCGCCATTGGGTGGCAGTGATCCGAAGCCAGGCCGCAGCCACTGCAAGCTGCATACGTAGGGAAGGGGAGATGGGGCACGGCCGAATCCTCATGTGTCATCGTCGAGCTCATTTGGGGCATATCCATGCGTTATTTGCTGCACAAAGGCGCGCGCTCCTCCTCCTCCTCCTCCTCCGCGCATGCAGCATTATCCAGCCAGTCGCAGGCCACGGGATGCCATCCGGGGCGGGCTGGTTTCCCTGCCGTTGCTGGTTATTTTTGTTGACTTCATCAAAAAAAAAAAAAAAGCTGGGTGGCTGGGTGGCTGGCTGGCTGCAGCAGATACATAGAAAAACATGGAAATAATGGATATCTGATGGATGGCTGAGAACAAGTGGGAGGAAGCGTTGGGATTGGCTGGGGTTGGCCGGCATACATGCATGCATGCAGGATAGTCAGATATGATACAGGACAAACGCGCGCGGATAATGGAGTGTTGTGTGAGTGTATATGTGCAGTCCATGCAGCTGGCTTGGAACATACAGCACAGCACAGCACAGCACGGCACGGCACAGGCACTGGATGGGAGGCCACACAGCCGCCTGCTTGGCGTCCCACGCCCGGCGTCATGTGGCCCCTCCCTTCCTCCCCCCAACCCTTCTAGTTTTTTTTTTTTTTTTTTTTTTTTACGCTCGGGCTGGCTGGCTGCGCCGTGGCGGGCGGATCGACAAGCCGGTCTGGTGTTGGCTGGATAGGTTGGGAATGAAAGAAGAAAAACCTGGCGGTGGAAATGATCAATTGAAATTCGCCCACCCGGCTCCCTCGCCGGAGGCGGCGGCGCGGGCGGCATCAGAGCAAAAGACCGAGGCAAGGACCGAGGTGTCGTCGAGCGAAGCCTCCATCCCCCTGGGTCAGCTGGATGTGCTGGGACAGGGCGAATGTTTGAGGAATCACAAGATCTTCACGGCTGGAAGCCTAACTAGCTGGGTGTAGGAAAGTGCCATGCCTCTTTTGGTCAAGCCCCAAGTTAAAAAAGCTGCCGCCTCGAAGTGAAAAGTGAGGAGAACGAGAGAGCGGCTTGCGACGGGACCGAGAGAACGAGCGGCGGCGACAAAGAGCACGCCATCAGCCAGCCACTACGACCGGCTGCCTACCCCGTGACCCCGCGGCATTGACCCTCGTTTGCGGCGAAGAAGGGATTTGCACGCTTCAGCACATCCGGCATCGGTCATGACGATCACCATCCCCTCACAACACCGGATTTGCCTGAACGAGAACCGTGTGTTTGCCTGTTTTCTGCTCTGCCGATGCAAACAGAGGCGTGACCCCTCGCAGACCATACGATCACCAAGAGGAATGGCACCAAAGATCGTCCCAGCCGAGCTGCTCGATCTCATCTCTGATACGCTCCCCGAGCACTTGACTCCCCAGTGGGGTCACCCCATCTTTTTGTCTCCCGCTGTCTCATGCCTCATCCCTTTTTTCACCGCTCTCCGAGCATGCTCGCGCAGCGAGGAAGAAGAAGAGAAAAAAAGAAGGTTTCATGGGTTGGTTGCGGCATTCCCAACCGTCGAAAAAGGCGGGTTTCCTAATCGTCAGACGGGAGAACGAAGGTTTGCGCCGAGGCGCTCTGTGCATGCCACCCGTCGATTCTCTCTCTTTTTTGCCTTCCTTCCGACCGACCTGTCTTCCCCGCCGCTCCAAAGTCTGTTTCTCTCACTGCTCTCACTGCTGCGCTGCCCAGCGCCCAACCCCACACACCTCGCTCTCGGGCAGAGAGATCTCCGTCATACCTCGTCTTGCTCTGTAACCCCGAGTCCCTAGACCTGGCCCCTTCACCAGGGGGCATGGCGATGGAAGCACAAAGGGAACACCAAGCGAATCTATGCCGTCGAAGGCTGTTCCATGCCGTGCTTACTTGACTGGCCCACTGGCCCTAACTCTTTTTTTTTTTTTCTTTCTTTGCGCCCTGCTAGCCTCCCCGGTAATCTGCCCAGGCAGAGACATGCGGTTCCATGAAGTTTGGAAGGGAAGCAAGGAGGAAAAAAACGAAATAAACAAAATGAAAAAAAAAAAGACGCTGATTTAGCCTCGACAAACGGCTGCTCGGCAAGGCCACGCATCACGGGAGAAAGAGAGGAGGGCAGATCTCAGACACAAACACTAGCATCGGTATGGCGACTGTGCCCGGTCAACGAGCACAAAACCCGCCTCCGTGACTCTGGGTCCGGCTGGTGGGAGTCATCAGAGCAGCAGAGAATTCCAGCGTCAGCACCGAGCAAATGATTTGCCACAGCCAACAGTTAGTTAGCCCAAGCGCGGGAGTAAATCACCGGCCGTGTCTGATGAGGGTGCGCCAAATCGCCACCCAAATACGGACTCACACTACCGATGCACTTTCGCACACACGCACACGCACAAGAGGGAAGGCAGCACACACCAGAGACAAGAGACAACTAGCCGAAGTTCATTTTTTTTTTTGTCTGCTGTCGGTCGGTCGGGTGGCTCGTCATTCGCCAGGGGCTGGCCTCGCAAGGGCGTGCAGTGCATGCAGCGGTAGCCAGGGCTTCCTTCGGGGCGTCCACTCAGACGCGGCCATTGGGCTGTGTGTGACTGTAGAGGCAATATAATAAAATGTCACAACGAAATCACTGGTCCACTGGCCTGGCGGGAGGAGGGGGTGCGAGGGGCGTGGTACGAGCATCACCGCGCCACCCATGGCCGCTAACGGGCTCCGTGCTAACGCCATCGAGCCACTGCACGCCCAAGACAGGCCCAGCGCCAGCTCGCGCGCCCCACTCCTCCGTCAGGCCCAGCGGCGCCCGCCCAATGATCCATGGCGATCCCACCAGTGGTCCGCTCTGGAAATAGTGTACTGTGTCCAAACAGTGCATACGGCGTCGCAGCCTGTGTGGTCTAACCTACCCATGCCTCTTTTTTTTTTTTTTTGCCAGCGCAGGCTTTCCGCATCTCTCGCTCCCACCCCACACACACACACGCGCACACCACAGCGACCACGCACACCCCCTGCCTTGCTTCGTTTTTTCCCTCGCTTTCTCCACCCCACCCCTTTGAGCAGGAAAAAGAGACGAGGTTTAGGAGCGACGGGGGTGTCCTGGTTCTCCGTTGCATTGGTGGACGCCTTGGACATGGGTCCCTCCAGACTTGCATCCCTTCGGCGGCATCAGCCACTCAAACCCACGCAGGCTCTCCACCCACCCCTGGTCCCCTCTCTGGCCGCTTGCCAAGTCGTATGGGGGAAGCGGCGAGCAGAGAGCGAGAGGAGCTACGGGACTGGGCATCGAATATCATCATTGCCTCCCCCTCCTCTTGGTCTTCGGGATGCTATCATCTCCTACGCTCCCTATTTTTCTTCTTCTTTTTTCCTACCACACTCCTTCCTCCTCCTCCCTCCTCCACCCCCATCTTCAGGTCAAGGACTATCGTCGTCCTCCTCTCTTCCATCACCACGCCAGACCTTGGGATTGCGATCCACCACCACGCCACCAATCTCCCACCTCTACGACGACGACCTTTAGCCTGCCCTCTCGCCTCGCGACACCGACTCGTTGACTCGACGTCACTTTGTTGCAAGCCGAGAGAATAAAGGGACCTGGTGATCTCCTCTAGAAAGGCTTCACCACCTACCACGCGCACTTCTTCAACATCCTCCCAACAGGATCCTTAATACTGTCCGGAATTTTCCTTTTTGGTCAGGCTCCAGTCCGGGATTAGGAAAACAAAGGACCTCAGGAGCCCGTCTCCTTTCTTCCTTATCTTCTGATCTCTCTCTGCCTCCTTTGTCCGCCCGGTTTGGTTGGCCACCCCTTGCCCTTGCAAGGTCGACTCCTCCGCCTAGGTCTCTCTATCTCTCTTTCTCTCTCTCCGCCCTCCCGGATCCGCCGACCCGGGGAACTCGGTTCCCAACCAACGCCAAACCCACCCCCTGGAGAGAGACCCTTTGGAAATCTAGGAACCATGCAGTATCAGTTTGGATACCCGACGCCGCCAGCATCCCCCTCGCCGTTCGAGCTCCCCAAGTGCGCACAACAACAACAGCCGCAAGCCGCACCGATCCAGCCCCGATATGTCCAGCCCGCTCCCGAGCAGAGGTTAGGCAGGTTCCTCGCCGGCACTCTCCAGCTGACAGGGATCCTGGGAACTGGAGCCTACGGCGTTGTTTACTCGGCCATCGACATCAAGACGCACGTCCGGTACGCGGTCAAGACGCTCAGCAAATACAACGCCGATGGCACCCCCCTGGACCGGAGACAGGTAGCCTTCCAGACCCGGGAGATCCGCCTGCACTGGCTGGCCTCGGCGCACCCCAACGTGGTCTCGATGCTCAAGATCATCGACGATCCCGACTGCACCTACGTTATCCTGGAGTACTGCCCCGAAGGTGATCTGTTCTACAACATCACCGAGTGCGGCCAGTACGTCGGTAAGGATGCGCTGGCCAAGCAGGTGTTCCTCCAGATCCTGGAAGCCGTGGAGCACTGCCATTCCCAGGGGATCTACCACCGGGACCTGAAGCCTGAGAACATCCTGGTGTCCAACCAGGGTGAGACTGTCAAGCTTGCCGACTTTGGCCTTGCTACGTCTTCAGACAGGTCCGAGGACTACGGCTGCGGTTCTACCTTTTACATGTCTCCTGGTGAGTTTTTTTTTTTTGCTCCTTCATCCAGAACCACAACGCGACTCTCCGACGACCGGTTTTTTCTTTACGGGAATTGCCTCTCTTCCGCCGCTGAGCCTTTCCGCTCCTTTGCTACGACTTCCACCCGACCACCCTCCATCCCCCAAGCACCCCACTAATATTTCCTTTTCTTTCTCTCTTTTTCAGAGTGTCTAGACCACACTACCCGGAGGCCCTACTACTACTGCGCACCCAACGACGTCTGGAGCCTGGGTGTCATCCTGGTCAATCTTACCTGTGGCCGCAACCCCTGGAAGCAGGCCTCGTTCGAGGACTCGACCTACCGGGCCTTCACCAGGAGCAAGGGCTTTCTCAAGACCATCCTCCCCATCTCTGATGAGCTCAACGAGATTCTGGCTGCCATCTTCACCAGGAACCCCGACGAGAGGATAACGCTCCCTGAGCTCAAGGCCCGCATCGTCGCCTGCCACAGGTTCACCGAGCAGCCTCAGCAGACCTCTTCCGCTCCGGCCGCCTGCGCGAGCCCCGTCTCGCCGCCCGCCTCGCCCGAGTCTTATGTTTCTGCGTACGAGGACGCCATCATCGATGACGAAGACGACGAAGACTTCGAGTACGACGATGCCCCTCTCTCGCCCGCCTCCTCGGACGACTCGCTTTCGGACGCGTCTTCTGACGACGATGGCTCCTCCATGACCTCGAGCTGCTCGAGCCTCGAGGAGCTGGATGAGGACGACGACCTCTGCCCCGAGCCCCGCGGAGCCGTGACCCCACCGCCCCAAGCCGAGATCTCCGCCGCCATCTACGACCCCGAGGCTCCTCAACACCCGGTCTTGGGCTTCCCGTCCGAGTACCTTCACCAGACCCCGTTCCATCACCAGTTTCCTCAAGAACAGCCCGTTCCAGTGCAGCCGCACATGAACATGAGTTTCCAGATGCCGCCTCAACAGCAAATTTTTGCTCCCAAGGTTGCTCCCCAACCGCCTGCCCCTTACCTACACCAGCACCAGCTCCCCTACATACTGGATGTCATGTACAAGTTCGCGCACCCCGGCCAGCACCAGGTTCCCCAACCAGTCCTGCATCATCCCCATCCGGTTCCCTTCCACCAACATCCCCACCACGCTCAGGTCCCCATGTTTGCCTGCTACTAAAAGCATAATGGCATCTTTACGTTTATCCGACACTCCATAACCGTGGCCTCGGGAATCCAGGACGTCTCCATGATGTTCTAACCGGTTGCGCCCGCTTGGTCTCCCTTGACTATGGATGGAGCTGCCTTGGAACCACCCGGATGAGGATGGCCGCTTGCCGCCGTCGTCGTTCTCCAACCCGTGGGCTCAGTTCTTCACACCAACTCTCCCCACACCCAACGTTACCCTTCGCCTTGGTATTCTGGAACTATCCGGAAGCCAGCGAACCCAATCCAAAAAAAAAAAAAAAAAAAGAATCCATCGGTGCCTCTACGCACAGGGAACTTTTTTCTCCCAGAGATCTTCCCATGGAAGGATGTCATCTCCACAATGGAAACGCCAAAAGCCAACCAAAAAAAAAAGCCGGTACTTTTCCCCTGATTTCCTTTTTTTTTTCTTCAGACTTTATTCTCTTATACCCAAAACACACATCCAACAATACTCGTACTGTATTTAATTCTTACCTGGACACGACTACGATGGAAGGACCATTTTCTTTATCTCATCTTACATCTCGATTCACTATCTTCTTCCCTTTGTTACGACATCTGCTTCCAGGGGCAACTGGCGCCGAGTTCCAATGGAGCGAACAACCAAACAAGCCATGGAGACGAAAAACCGTTTTGACATTTTCCCATGACGGCGCAGGAAACGGGGGTGGGCTTGAAAGATAAAGCTTGGAGTTCATTTGTTTATTCTTTTGGGTCAAGTCGGCTTACTGCTTTTTTGGGTTACACCGGAAGAACCGGTTGGGGTGGTATTTGTTTTTTTTTTTTCTGCGTCCGCGCTTTCCACACAGACCTGGCCGCAGAGTCATGGGAAATCCGCAGCCCAGGATGGGAAGGGTTCCCGCGAGACATTGGCTATGGGTGATACCACTTCAATATTTCCCCCCTTTTTTCTTCCATTTTTGACCCTCGGCCATTTTCAAGACCAAGAGGTTTGATCTGGTCGGCACGCGCGTTTGCACTTTTTGCAACTTGCGGGAAACATGGGATTCACGAAAGAACATTGAGCCAAGCGAAATATTTGGTTTTCTTAGACATTAACATGGGTCAAACCCAAACACAGGGGCGCAGACATCCTCAACCAGGATCTCATAAGATAGGTATTCTGCTATATGAGCACCAGTATCTGGTTGCAGAGGCGCCAAGAAAGAACAATCAAAAAAAAAAAAAAAATTGAATAAGAACACCATGAAAATAAGTGATTTGTGCTTCCTCTCCCAAAAAGAGAGGCATACCAAACCCAAACAAAATCCATTCGCTCCAAAGTGCTCCTCGTTGCTTGGTTGCGGTCGACCCAAGGGAGGAGATGGGGAGAGGAGATGTGCTGGCACCACCCACCACCCACCGCTTGGAGAGGGCGTAGGGCCAGGTGAGAGGCAGGGCGGGCTTCTGGATGAACAAGGCAAGGACAGGCAACGTCGGTCGGAACGAGCTTGACCCCTGTTTGACGACGCACGAATTATGTGTGACACGTGAGCGGGTTGGGATGCGTTCTCGTTGCTGTTTCTGGCGCGCAGGGCAGGGAATCACATCGAAAAGCTTCTTGCCCCTAACTAGCGGACCTTGCCTACTGTACGGTACTGTGTCTGCCACGCCTCGTCGCACGCCTGCGGATTTCATCACACTCGATGATGGGGTATGATAGGACGGGCAAGGAGCGACGATCGAGATACATGCGCAGTTTGGGGGTGATGCATGAGTGGTCACGCAGATGGCTCCGGTGCAGATCCTTTCTTTCGAGCCCATTCCTTTCGTTTCCATCCCAACGACGCACAGCAACACCCATGCATACACACACCCCTGGACAACATCTGTCTACCTATTTGGGTGATGCTGGCTGGGAATACGGCACACACGCACACATAGACACCTACACATAGCCTGCTGACGGGACCGTGTGAGCGCGGCATTCAAAGTTTGCAGCTGCGGAAATACGGGACGTAGGGAACTCAGTGAGTGCAGCATCCGCCGGACTCGCCCGGTCCCGGTAAAATCAAATCAGGAGAGCTAGCTGCAGGCAGCCAGTGCGCGTAGGTAGGTTGCCTACGAGTGTGCCTAAGGAGGAGGCCTGAGCTGGAGTGACCGACCGGCATCATGACTAGTCCTGCTAGACTACCACTGCTGCCACACGCGGATGATGGAGGGGAAGGGAAGGGATGGGTGGGAGAGCGGGGAGGGCAGTCGTTCTCTAGAGCCATGGTGGCATGCATGTCGCCCCTTGTATCGCGACGACCTGATTGGCCCGCCGGCTGATGAATCCTCCCGCCTTACTTTTGGGACTCTGACCAACCGGCAGCGCAGGAAGGGCCAGGGGTTGTGGGGATGGACGTAAAAAGCGGGGCGGCTTTTGGTTGGGCATGCAGCTTCGTTCTGCATGGCTGCAACCCCACTTACTTACACGACGGGCCATCGCAAGCCAGTCAGGGCGGGCAGGGCAGCAAAAAGTGGTGGTTGGGTGTGTTGAAAAGGGCGGCGAACTGGGAGAGGGGTCATCGGCTTTCCCATGTGGTCATCGGCACAGCTGAGTAGAAGGAAAAGAGAGGGAGGAAAAAAAAAAACCCTCGTGCCGGTGGGTTCAGCGTCTAGCTTAGCGTTCCATCGGCCCGCATACTCACTTGTTCGTTGGAGACTCCGCTTGGGTTGCTTTTCCCCTTTTTCTGGCTTTTTGTTCGGCTTGTTTGACCGGGCGAAGTGCCGACACCGACCCAGTTTGGGTAGCGACCGTCCATCAACCAAGATTCCCTCGCCAGGTTTAGGTACCAGACAGGCAGAGTCAGCACCCAAAAGTCGCGCCGGGCTGGCGCGTCGCCGCCGATAGTGGGTGATTTCCTGCCTGCATTATTCCCCCGCCGCCGCCATCTATTGGGTGCGTAGTGTGGCATGCACCATGCGCATCTCACCGCATGGCTTGGCGAAATTATGATGATAACGATGATTATGGTAACGGTCACCACAAAAATGGGTTTCCCTCTCTCTCTCTCTGCCGTGCCACAGGAGACAGGGAGAGCCCGGTGACCCGATTGGCGATGCTAAGGGATTGGATGCTGGTGGGATGGAGCTTGGGCCACCGTGGCCGGGCGGTTGGGTGGTGAGGAAAACCGAGGAAACAGGAAACCAAAAGAAAAACACGCTCGCGCTATGCCTGATTCGTTCAAGCGCAGAGCCTAGCACAGCCTGGTCGTTCTGGGCACGGCACGAAGGAACGAAAGAGAAGGCGCGAAGAAGCAAAGGCGGTGGAGCTGCAGATGCAGACTCGCTCACGCTGGCTCGGACTGGGCAGGTGCGACGCTGGTTGCCATCACGACCAGGCAGCGCGTTCCTTTGGGCGAGGCCATCCTCCATCCCACCCTCCCGACCACTCAACAGCCCACTCCTGGCCTGGGCCACTGCAGCCAGTCTGCAGCTCTTTTTTTCCCACCTGCAGCCAAGAACAGCCCATCACCTGCCAAGGAGAAAACCCCTCGGGCGCACGCGGTGCTCTCCACTCCCAGCTGCCCGATTGCCCTTCCTGCGCCGCCTTTTTCACTCTCTCGCACACTTGGTCAACCGCGGACTAGCTCGCCCGCGACTGAAGGCAGCCGTGGTGCAAGGTGCAAGGGAAAATGCAACCCAAGCCGAGCACAGGACGTGTCACGTTCGGCGGCGGCGCCTAGTGGAGAGAGAGACGAAGAGAATCTGAGTGAAGCAGAGGGCCCCACCATCTCAGCTTGCCTCCACAGCCTGCACCTGTTCTCTCGCGCCCAACCTGGCCGCAGCCATCCGAAGTCCTGCAGCAGGGAAAATGCGTGACCCCCTCCGACCTCGTTCCCTTGCCGCTACGTCGCTGGCTGGCTGATATCTGCGCCGCAGCATTCCTTCCCACTGCCGCCGCCATGGCCACATCCTAATAAATCCCTTCCCGCCATGGGAAGGCTTGGCAACCCGCGGCCCCCGCCTCCACCGAGGCTGGTTGAGCAGCAGGTCTCTGGCAAAACGGCACCATGGCGGTGAGGGCTGGGAAAATCACCAGCCTCGAGCACCCGATTGGTCCGACGCAATCTGCAGCTGTCCGAGGAGGGCCTGTGTATGTACATACTGGCTGCCACACGAGTTCCTACATATGGAGAATCCTGAGGCAAAAAGAGCCGGTCTTATTATCCGACGACCTGCCAACCAACGGAAAGTGCTTGCATGACGGGAAAAGTCTGATGTGACCCAGCACCCCAGCATGTCAGACGCGACGGTATCGGTCTGCTTTTGGTTGTGCCGGCTGGGTCAGCTTGGGTGCAGCAGTCTTACACACCCGCTGCCCGCCTGGTCCTAGCTGCAGCCTGTCTGTCGTCCGTGCTTTGGATGTTGATAGGAGGACCGGCTGCCGAGGCAGCAGCCAACATATCATCCCTTTCAAGACATGCATGACGCAGGCCTCTCCCTTTATGTCCTTGACTCGACCAACGATAGACAGGCGCCATAGGACGTGCCCGGCTGAACGAAAATAAGCCCATATCGGGACGACGGGCCACGGTGAAACATGACGCCTGGGCTGTGCCGTCGCCGGGCATAGCATGTCACCCGTGCCTAACTGCCTAACTAGATTCACTTGTGAGAAAAGGGAGATCGGGCTGTTCAGTGATCATCGTGATCGATCTCCTCTACCCGACTCGCAAGTAGGGGGGGCGTGGACTCGGATCCTGGAAGCCTTCGCGACTTCCCAGAGGGTCAGCATCGAGAATAGATGGCTCGACTTTCCCGTCCGATGTTCTTGAGACACGACGCAGCATCACCGCCTTAGACGGGCTTTCTGCGCCGGGCGGCCCTGACTGCAGGCGGCCAACCGCCAAGGACGTGCGGTTTCCGCGCGCCGCGTTGGTCTGTGCGAGACGCTGCTCCGAGCCGGTTCAGCAGAGTAAGCACGGAAGAAGCCAGGGGGTGGGCACGGCCCAAGTCGCTGAGCCAACCGACTGCTTACTATGCACGCCACCACTCTATTTTCTCCCTCTTGGGCATTGCTTTTTTTTGGTTTCGTCACCAAAAACCGCCTGGCCCATGCGGAAAACGCATCAGCGCTACCACGCACTATCCTAGTCGAACGGCTTTGACGCGTTCCGGCTTGCGGCGGCCCAGGTCCAGGCCACTCCAAGACCGTGAGGCGCAATGGCGGTGTGAAAGATGACAGCGAAAAAGCAAAGCTGGCTGGCCAGATGCCCTTCGTCGGCAGTCCGCCTCTGCCCCCAGTGGGCCCTCCCACTTTTCCCCCTCCGCCGGGGCTACCTCAGTGGCAGCAATGAACAACGCCAAGAGGAGACAAGGAAAAAGTGGGCGTCTCCCGGAAGGGTCCAGACCCGACCGACCAGCCACCCGGCCGCCGCCTACCTGTGTATGTACGTACAGCAAGTTCCGGAACACGTCTCCGTTGCGTGGTCCGCATAAACACCGGGACTTGGGCTGAGAGGCGGTGGCCCCGAGTGGAGCCCCGGATGACCGTTGCATCACATCCTTGCTCCAGCACGGGAGCCCGCTCGAGGAATACGCCGTCGTAGACATGACGAGTTGAGAGTCCGGATTGAGCGCGCTGCAGCATGCGGAGCAACCGTAGATATGGGGCCATTTCATGCGAGCATGGCTTCAACCGGCCTCTTCACTCGCCTACCCTACCTTCTGTGATGCATCATCAGCCGGAGGCGGTGACAGGACGGTGGCTGGCCTGAGACAGCCGCCATGTTGGAGGGGAGGATTCACCCGTTGTTGACAGATCATTGCGGGCGGGGACGGTCCCTGCCATGGCCTTCTTTTTTGCTTTTTACTTTGCCCAACCGCGTCTTTTCCGTTTTTTTTTTTTTTTTTTTTTTTTTTTTTTCTTCTTGNGTCCTCGGCTGTTAGTGCTCCCGAATTGACAGTCGGTTGGGCTTTCTAGAAAAAGAGAGATGACGAAACTTAAGCTTTCGATTTTTCGCAGCAGAAAACCGTGTTTTGGGTCTAACTGTACCTTTGGTCCGACGCGGCGCTCTCTAGATGGGGATTTCGTCTCGAGTTTCCCTCTTTTCCTTTTCCTCACCCAGCTACGCTAAAGTCGATCCGCCTCCAAACTACCAGAGGCTGGCTTCGGCTTTGGACTGGCTTCGGCTTCGGCTCTTCCCAACGTCTCCGGCGATTTGCTGCATGTGGTGACTGCGAGACCGCCACGCGCTACTCCTTCGGACGAGCTAAAGACAAGGCAGGGGCTGCGTGGACGGATCCGATTCGCTGCACAACCACCCGGACCAGGGGCTGGAACCTGCAAGGCGCAGGGCGGACTTGTTTTTCTCTGGTTTTTTTTTTGCTGCGATGGTGATGTGCGAGGTTTGCCGCAGACCCTATGAATCACCCACGCCCTGCCGCTCCCACAGACAGCCACGGACACGTGTGCGGGACTGTTGGACGGCGTTGTTCCGCTTCGATTTTTTTTTGTGCTTGCACTTTTTTTGGTTTTCGTGGCGTTGCTTGGCTCCCCGGGCCTCGGGCATGAAAGTGAGGCCGAACTTTCAACTTTCAGGTGCGCCACGAGTTGTTTCGAGGCGCGTGTCTGTGCGCGACACTACGCCGTCTGTGGTCTACGCGCAACGACGGCGCGGCTCACGCAATCGTGGGGGTGGGCTGAGGGCTGAGGCGTGAAAGGGCCGATTCTCAGCTTTGGCCTCCTCCTGGGAGGCTCTGCCATGCTTTGGCGGAGAGATTCCGCCCTGGCTGGCTGGAGAAGGTTTATCTACTTTAAATGGCGTCATGCTAGAGATGTCGTCCAAGTGCGAGCGAGCAGGCAAAACCCCTGATGACAAGGCTCCCCAGCCGGCGTTGGTTTCCCGCCTGGGAACAGGCTAGGAAGAGCTGCCTAGGTATCTAAATGTCGACAGAAAGAAGGAGCTAAATAATATTCCAAATTGAGGGAAAGGGGGGGTACGCGCAGGCAACCAATGGACACGACACAGGCGTCGAGGCCGTAACGGGAAGAGAGGCGGTTTTGCTCCTTCGCTCTCGCGAGAGGGATGTAACAGGGGCGCACGTCCATCTGATGGCACCTAGAGTCTACAAATCGCGGTATCACCACATCCTGAGCCTTGTCTCGACAGCGTATGACGAAACGTGGGCCGTTCATCCATCCCTTGATCGCGGGCGTCCGGTTTCCTGTCTCTTATTCCTGTCTGCTTCTTGTCTCCAAGCCTCGCTCCTCGGTGCCGAGGCACGAAAATCCAACGTGTCATGCCTGATCCGATCTGGCCAGACTTCTTCTCCTTCATCCCTTTTTTTCCCCCTTCCCTTTTCTCCGTTGCCGAGCTGCGGTGCCGTATGCACGAGCCAGATGGCATCATGCCTTCCATGACAAAGGAGGGATGGGAGAGCTGGCAAAACCTGACAGAAAAGGGGGCAAATTACCAAAGAAAGATGGGATGGGAGTTGGGATGGAATGGAACGCAGGTTGAGGCGACGTCTCGCGATTTGCCCATCGCCAAGAGAGACCAGGCGAAGCGAGACAAGACGCCTTGAGCTCCCTTGTCCTGCCTGAAGATCAGGAGGCAACTCAGCCGAACAAGGGAAGCCCGCGACAGATTCCAAGTGACTAGAGGCTTGCCTACCGCTCGCTTGTGTTGATTCTGGATGGGCTGGAGGGCCGGACAAAGACTGGCTTTCTTAACCCATCTGTCTCAACTCGGTGCCTGATTTTAAGTCATCCTTTGCCTTGCAAATCCTCAACACCGAAAACGTAAAAGTTCTTTTGCTGGTCGGGGAAGAAAAGCGAAAGAAAAAGGGCAAAAACATACAACACCGAGGATTCCCCAGTGGTCACCCACCTGAGTACTAGTTCGGCCCTCACTGGTTTAACTAGGGGAGAGCGGACGGGATCCCGTGTATTCCAGTGGGTATGGTCGTATGTGGAGGATATGCGTTGCGAAGTTTGTTATATTCCACGTTGCGCTTCATTTTGCTGCCTTTTTAAATTGGCCGGCGACATTATACGCGCTTCAGGTGGCCGTCCTAGAAAACGACCGAAGGCACACTGACCGGATGCTTGCCTGCATGTCCTATCGAGAACTTACATAGGCATCTGATTGAGACCTAGGTATCTCGACATCTTCTACGGGTAGTTCGGGTCGATAACCCACCTGGCGCGGTTGCTCTCGACGTAGCCGCCGTACCGCGGCCCCGGCTTGTTGCACTCGATGGTCTTGTACATGATCCGGCGGCATTCCTCCCGCATGACGGTGAACTCGCACCCGTTGCGCCCGATGACCTCCATGTCTACCTTGATCCCCATGATCGGCTGGCTGAACGAGAAGCGCTCCAGGCCGCCCGTCCCGCCAATCTTCTTGCCCATGGCCTGGACCGAGCGCCCGCTCGAGGTCTCGGTCCCGCAAACATCTTCATGGCGAGCATGAGCGTGTTTCACGTGGTCGGCGTGCCCCCGTACCAGCACGTGAGCTGCTCCGTGCTGGGGTCCGGCCTGATCTTTGTCGCCGGCGGCGTGGTCGGGGCCGGGACCCACACCGTGCTGGTGACGGTCGTGGGCGGCGGCGGCGCCCTGGTGATGGTGACGGTCACGGTCCGGGGCTTCCCCGCCCCGGCCCCGGGGTTCATGTCCTTGCCCGCGGTGCCGCCCTGGCCTGGCCAGCTCGACCCGCTCCCGCCGCTCCCGCCGCTCCCGGTGCCCGATCCCGGGAAGTCCCAGTCGTCCCCGGGCCAGCCCCATCCGGGGAGGCTGCAAGTCTGATCGCCGTCGTCGTCGTCGTCTTCGCCCTCGTCTTCCTGTTTGCAACGAGAAGCCACATTTTGCTGTCAGCCGGCGCCCCATTTTCTTTTCTCTCTCTTCCTCTTCCTTCCCGTCCTGACACACCTGCGGGGGAACTGCATGGGCAAAATCATACCTCTCGCTCTTGGTCTCTGCTGGGCTTGTTCCCGGGATTCACAGGGCCCGGCCTTCCACCCGGCGGTGCGGGCACCACGGTCACCACGGGGATGGCAGGGGGGCCCGGCATAGGTGGTGGACAAATCTCGAAGTTTATCGGGACGTTGAGGATCCTGATGCTGACCTCGAGGCACATGGGGTCCTTGGAGGACTTGGGCTGGATCGTCTGCGTCACCTGTGGGGCGGGCGGCACGACCGTCCTAGACACTCGGTAGCTGGCCGACGGCTGGGGCGGCAGGATGACGGTGCTGGTGACGGTGCTGAACGACGTGACGACCGGGATCGGCGTCCAGGTCGTCCGGGTCGGCATGAGAGGGAAGACAATCGAGCAGGGAGGGTTGCACGTCACCGTGTGCGGTCCGTCCCAGAAATTTGGTATGAGGAATAGGGTGCCGTTGTTGCTGTCCTCCTCGTCCTTGGGCGTGCTGACGTCTGTTAGGCCGATGCCCGGAGGGACGACAAAGGGGAACGGGAAGAACCACAGCTTGGGCACTGTGACGTCCTCGGGTAGAGGTTTTCCTGCGGGAAAGGCGTCTCCGGAGGGCTGACCGGGCCTGGTGTTGGGGACCTGCTGGTTTGGCACAAAGCCGCCGGGGAGGATAAAATCGCGTGGCGGCTTGACATTGGGCATGATGAGGAGAGGATTCGCCACTCCGCCGCCTGTACCGCAGCAGGTCGATGTTATCAGCCGGGCGAGGTCGCACTTGAGACACTCGCTGGAACCCGGGCCTGCGGGCTCGTTCTGATTGCCGTCGTTTGGGGTCCAGCCGATGTCGGTGACACAGGGCCTGATATCGTAAACGTCTGAGTCGGAGTCACGGTGGTGGCCTTGAACGGGATCACGGTCACCATGCGTGGCGAGCGGTGCCTGGTGCCACCTTTTGGGTTCCCGGGCTTCCCGGCTCCGCCTAACCAGGCCATAACGATGCTCCCATACCCGATCTTGTTGTCCTTGCCCAGTATAGGAGTCCCACCCACTGGGCTGATCATCTCGACTGAGGCTTTGGTAACGACGCTGTAGAGGTAGATGTCGGCGCTGTCCTGGATGTAGAATAGCCTGTCCTGGCAGTTTTCGGTGGCGAGACATGTCTGGGAATACTCTGAAAACCACGAATACATGCCTCCTCCGTAAAAATAAATCGACTGGCTGTTGATAAAGCGCACGGCCCAGGCAACGGCGCAGGTCTTTGACGACACAGAGCAGTCACTGAACGTGAGGTCTTTCCGGAAACCAGAGGAGCCTGCTGGGAAGGGCGTCGGAGCCTTGGGCGCAACCTGGTAGTAAGGCGCCTCGGTCTGGATCATGCCCATAAACACATTGGCGGCATCCGACAGCTGGTACTGGTACAAGATGCAGTGCTCGCTGGCGGTGCCGTAAAGCCAGACGGGCCCGGTGGTCTCAACCAGGACACCCCTCGCGACGTAGATGCCGATCTGGGTCTGGGCCGCGATGTCGAGATCGTGGTCCGCAACCCACCACCAGGCGTTCTCGAAATAGCCCGAGGCCTGGGAAGTGATGTGGACCAGCATGGACGCAGCCATGCACTTGGGGTTGACGGCCCTGTCAGTTTGGGGCAGTCGCCGGTCTGCAGCTGCGAGCTCTTGGCGCCACCTACGCGGATATGCGTGTCCCACAGGGCAGCCGATCCGGGGAACGACTCGTGTATGTTCCACTCGAGAATGACGGCGCCAGCGGTCCCGCCGCGGACCGTGAACAGCAGGTCCTGGATCTCGATTGTGCCGACGTCCCCTGGGTTTGCAACCTTGACAACAGGCCGGGGCCTGCCAGCATCGGCAAAGTTGGGCCCCGGAGCCCATGATCTGCGCCCACGCCTGGCCCACGACTCTGGTGCCTTTGGGCATCACGACGGTGTCGGTGACGATATAGACGCCCGCTGGGATCCACAGGGTCCTATCGGACGCGGCGGCCTCGGCAGAGGCACGGTTAAGAGCAGCCGTGTCGTCGGTCGAGCCGTCGCCTTCCGCGCCGTACGGGTTCAACTTGACTTTGATAAACTGCGAGTACGGGAAATTCTCGTACTGGGGCTTAGATCTCTCGAAGATGCCTGATGCCTGGTCGGCGGGACTCTTTAGTAGAGAGCCGGTGATTTTCGGGAGGCGGGGGTAGGCCGCACCGTCCTGCCATGCGCCGGAAGCGTCGCCGGTGGTGGCGTCGTAGCACTTGCCTACGCCCCAGGCAGTGACGTCGGTAGTGCCGCCCGAGTCGGCCAGGAGCGTTGCGCCCCCATCGTACTTGGCTATAGTGGGCACGTTGGTCGTCTTAAGGTTGAAGAGACTCACGGTGATGGCCGTGCCGGCTTGCCCGCCTTGCAGCCGGAATCCGACGGCGCAGTCGGCGATCTCGCCGTCAGTGAAGATCGCCGAGCCGACCACCGTTTTGTCGACTCCCGTGGCGAACAAGACCGCAACTGGGGCATTGGATACATCGAGTCCCTTCTAAGTCTAGCCCTAGTCCTAGCGGATGTGGACGGCGAACTTCTGCTGGTCCGAGAGCTTGAGGTTGCGGACGGTGAACTGCTGGTTCCAGACGTAGGCACCGATGGCGCCGCCCGTGAACTCCAGATCGCTCATCTAGCTGCCGCTGCCGTTTTCCATGAAGATCCCCTGCGCCCTCAAGCGCCAGTGGGGCTGATGCCATGTCGATGGTCAGGTTGCGGATCTGGCGATAGAAGTTGTTCTACTTGCCAGTGATTAGAGATCAATGCCAGGGTTAAGAAGCTTCCCCTAGACCGGCCAATGGCATATATTCCGGAGTCTCGGGCGGCTGCTTATCCGGTTGATGTACCACCCGGCGCCGTTGCCTCCATCAATGTAAACATCCGAGGAGATTACCCCGAGACCAACGAACGCTGGGGAAACCTTGATGGCCGGGCGGTCCAGTGACTGAAATTGGGGCAGAAGCACGCCTTGTTAGTGATCTAGGAACTTTAAAGACGCTTTTCAAGCAGAGTAGGGCTGGTCTGAACCTGCGAGGTCTGTCACTTACGTCACCAATAAACTGGGTGAAATAGTACTGTATGATGGAGCCGCTGACTAGGTATGTCCCCGGAGGAAAGAATACCACGGCATACAGCGTCGTGGACGATCCGCAGTCCATCCCGCACCGGTTTCCCGACGAGATGGCTCGGTTGATAGCTGCGGTGTCACCCGTGACACCGTCACCTCGGGCGCCGAACGGTTTGACACTCCTCCATACCTGTTTCGAAGCAGACGGACTGTCAGTGAGGCCGTAGTGTAAAAATTGATGTTCCCGTCTACAGGCTTGCCTGGTATTGCTTGTCCGCGGCAAAGGGAGAGGTCCCGCTCTGTTTCATTTGGGCCATCCAGAATGAGCCCTGTTGCCGTTTTTCGAGCTGCAGCGTGCCATTCCGGGTGAGGGCCTCGGTCACTTTGACCGGGGCCTCCGCCACGGTGTTGTTGGCCCCAGTCCCGAGGTTGGCCTCGTCACCGGCGATGTGCGCCGTGCTGGACCTTGCTTCCCCTTCCGGGAACTGATACTTGTTCCGCCGGGGGTGGGCGAGCGGGTAGGCGTTGCGCTCTCTCGCCTCGGCCTGGGCGGCGGCCACGATGCGCTCGGCCTCGGAGAGCAGGGTGCCGTTGGCGGTCCCGTTGCCCAGCATGTCTCCGACGGCTCGCCGGCGAGGGACTGGGCTGCCATGGGGCTTCGGCTGGTGGTAACCATGTGGTTCGGACGCAGCGGCGCCCGGCGGGAGAACCCATGAGAACGTGAGAAGGATGATGAGGAAGAGATACGGAAAGGGCGTGCCTTGGGCGGCGGCCATCTTTGAATGAGTGTGATGAACAGGGCCTGTAGGCTCTGGACAGAATCTCAACAAAGAATGGGAGAAGTAGGGGAGTATTACTAAGGCTTTGGTGGGATTGAGAGTATACACGGAGAGAATGAAGTGGCGGATGATGGCGGTCTACTGTTGCACGAGGAAAGCTGCTCGCCTATTGCTTGGGCCACCTAAAGCGGCCTGATGCTGCTTTGTCCCAAACGTCTTGGGGGAGGCCTCCGGTCGAGACGAGAGGGAAGCTGGCCGGCCAGAGCTAGAATGGCGCTTCTATTCACAGGTTTATTGCAGCGTAATGAGACGACGAATCTCCACTCAAGGCATCCATAATGCTCGGCAGATTGCCATAATCAGGCAATTTGAGGATGTACTGTAGCGTTTGTAGGAGTCGTGAGCAGCAATGCGCGCACACCCAGGGGTGTAGACGACGAGTGTCAGGGGCAAGGCTGCGTGATCTCGGCACGCGTCGAGGTCATTGTGCTGTGGGGAACACTAAAGGGCGGCGCTTCCATGTGCCCATGGGTCGACCCCGGCAGCCCCGAGGCCCTCACGACACAATATTGGACCAGCTGAGAGACCGGAAAATTGGCAAAGGTGCCACAAGAGACGGGGTTTTTCATGCCGTTGGCTCTTATGAGTATGTGATGGTTGCAGCTAGGGCCTTGGTTCGGGCAACCCTCGTATCACCATCCACATTGCACGTCTGGGTCCGTACTGCATGAGGCTGACAGGGCACTCCGTTGGGAGTAAAGATGGCGGTTGAGATGGGCGCCAAGGAGATGGCCGGTCAGATAAAAGCCATATACACGGCATCGCGGGGCACTGATCGTGAGGTCTTTGCCCCTTGCGCCGTCTCACTGCCCCCTACCTCTACCTGCAGGTGCGCGCAGACCCTCTAAATACTCCAAAATGCTGGCAGTTAGGCTCAGCTGGAGCTTCAAAGCGCTTGTCCTGGTGTCGCTCATATGCCTTGTACATGCGGCGAGAAGTCCCGCAGGCCCGCGGTCGGTGACGGAAAAACGCCAAGCAGGAAGAGGAATGGAAGTGGGCGAAAGACGACGGCTCTGGCGAGGTTGTCTACAGCGGTAACTTACGCGACTGGGCTAAACGAGGAGTTTAGGTAAAGTCGGATGGAGGAACGATTTTCACTCTTTGAACTCGCGGCGTAGAAATGCCTATTCCCCTTGAGTGCCGTTAGGTGCCCGACCCGCCGATCATTCCTCTCAGCCAACTAGATATTCTTCTCATCAGGGATAAGTTCTGGGGATTTATTCCTATTGCGTCGCCGGGCACAGCATTTTTAAGCGGGGGTAGTTTGGTAGGGTGGCATCCGTTCGATAAGGCGCGATAAGGCGGCGTCAGGCGGGGGAATACTACGCGCGCCGTCGTGTCATCAGCTTAGTGCCCCTCTTGCCGCCCGACTTCAGCAGATGCCCGATCCCGACTTCGGCGACGGCCGGGTTCGACAGGTCCGTCATGGCTTCCTTTTTCAAAGTCGAGACTTTGCCGGGTATGCGGGAATGCGCTAGTAAGGTTAGCATTTCCGCCGGAGACATGACACCGGTGGAAGAAAGGGTAGGCGTATGGCGGCTACCAATGTCGTATCGATGGCAGCCGGTGAAGGATCTTCTTGCCTTGTCATACGACGAGGAATTTGTAAGTCGAAAGCTACTAATAACCTGCTTGACGGCTGCTAACCGTGCCTAACGAGGTGTTAAGCGTCTTATTATTGCTGAACAAGCCAAAGCCAAAGGGCTGAGCATTACCTTCGATAACGCCATGGAATGCCTTTGGTTCGAAAAGGACCTAATTGCAAGCGAGAATCAGATGGTGGCGATCATTGTGCTTCCGAAGCCACTGGAGCCTAAAATTCCACGGGGAATTCCACGGGGAATGGAAGGCTTGATTGACGACTATCCAACGCCAGAAGAGCCACGAAGGTTTGATACCAATGTGTATAATAATGCTATGGATTAGCAGCTGCTAACTAGCAATACTTAATAGCACCCAAGCCGGGGATCAGGTCGAAGGAGCAATCGCTATCGAACAGCTGCGAAAAAATCCCACGATTTCGCTTAGCAAGCCGAGAATGAGCACTGGTCCCGAAGCCACTACGATCGTACGCGATTTTCAACCTATAAAGCCACAAGCCGGGGACATCTTCCAGCTCTATCCATACGACGGTATCCACGCAACAAATGGGGGAATTGCTATGATGGTGCTTCGGTATACAGCAATGACGTTACATTAAGTGTGGATGGGGACCAAAACCTTCTTGATGAGGGCGTTGAAAGTCGGGAAATGCGTCACTAGGTAGAGAATCCATAAAGCCGAAGTCCGAGCCCTGCGTAATGCTAGCGAATAGGTGCGAGATTTGTGGTCACCGCAAGGGGGTCGGGGACGTACGTTTAGAAAGGCAGTCGTGGCTTGAATGATTGGTTGCTGGGCAGCTTCGGTAGTTACTGGATGCTGCGAGATTTCGAAGGTAAGGCCGGATTGCTCGGCCTGGGGGGTTTCATTGCACAGCGCGGTGGTTCGAAGGCGGTCCGTATCCGAGGCGCTGGGCGAAGGCCATGATGGTGTGACTGGATCGTGGCGAGGTACCGAGGTGGCCGCCGGCAGGTCCGAGGATAAAGGTGCCGATTCGGTCCGATGGGGCGTTGCACGGCTGTCCAAAGGTGATGCTGCATCCGCATGCGGCGATCGGGGATGGCAGGTGGATGACGCTTGAAGGTCGGGCTCTGGCGAACTAGCAATGCGGACGGTTGCAGTGTCCTCACCGTGCAAAACTGGCAATCAAATGCTTTCGGGGCTCTAGCGGTGAGTTCAGCGACGCAGCCCATTCCTCCCCCTCTAGCCGCAGGCAAAGAGAAGAAGAGAAAAGAGGAGAAAAAAAAAATCAAGGCCGCGAGATCGCTAATGCAACGGCTGGTGCACTCAGACGTGGTTCGCTCGCATGGCGTGGGAGGACGGCCACCAGCTATACGTCGAAGGCGTCGACAAGCAGACCGAGTGGGAGAAGCTCAATTTTGCCAACTTCACGTTCGGTTTCCGCATGGAGACCGTCGCCACCGGAGCTCAGAAGGGTTGGGCCGTGTATATTGAGGCCAAGGATACCCCTAGGTACTGCTACGGGCCCGGGGCCAAGGGCGGCCTTTGCGCTGGCAACTCATATGACAAGGAAAAGGACGGTTCCCCGACAAACCCATCACCGCCGGCGGCCACAAGCACAGCCAGTGCCGCTTCGAGGAGGAGATGATAGGCCGTACGGGGACACGTCGGTAGGGAGATGAGATGTGGGGAAGGAGACAGGGATGGAGCAGCGGAGACGAGGGAGAAGGAAGAACATGAGAAAGGCGACGCTTGCTTCGCGATAATACAACTCCCCTTTAGTGACGCCAGCTCCAAACTAGGCCGTAAACAGGCACCGACTATCTAGAATACACGCTCGGGACGAAAAGAATGGCATGTTTCCGCCGTCAACCGGTTTACGGTCATATTGACCATCGACAGTCCTATATATGGGTCAACGATGCAACTTGAGGGTAGCATTGAGATTACCACCGGGTGAACCACAGGTGCTCCCTGAAAAATCCTGGCTGGGGATTCTCCTGGGTGCGGTCCCGATGGATCAGCTCTCTGCTCGGTGGATGGAAGACGGCGCGAGTGTTTCGCGTGAAGTATGCCGGGCTCCCTTGAGCGAGGTAGGTGGCATCAGTAAATAGACTCGCATCCGCGAGGAACGCGCTGTAATCACAGTCATCGCCCTTTTGGGCGGCCGGAAGAACCATCCGGCCGTCCAGGCGTTGCCCGAAGTGGCGCCGAAGAATGAAGTCGAACAGTTTCAGGTGCGGAGGCGTGAACGGGACCCGGTCACTGTCACGGTTGGGAATCCCGGAGCGCGAGTATAAGCACTCCTTCAGGTACACCATATCCAGAGTCTTGAGGAGGCCCTGCGCCGACTCTGCTGACACGGTGCGAGGCTCCACGTCGTCTGCTGCCGAGGACGATAGGGAGACGAGCTTGCGATCGCAGTCGGATGGATCTGCTGGCGTCCGAATCTGCTCCGGCCTGCACACATCCAGGAGTATGATCCGGGTGCTCCCCGTCCATCCTGGTCTGACCTGACGAACTGGAAGCTCGGACTCGGGCTCGGTCCCGGAGGACCTTAGATGCGCGACCCAGCCGTCCTCGTTGCAGATGCTTCTTAACATCAGCTCGAAGGCGCACAGCATCCGCCGGGTCTCTTCCCACTGAAAGATGGCCTCCTCCGGCGACCCGTTGCCGGTGTATGTCTCGAGAATGGAGTCCCACGAGCTCCGAACATATGCCGGCGCGGAATCGCGCTTGCCGACAGCGCTCAGCGGTAGGTCACCGGCGGACATGTGCAGGAAAGACGACGCCAGGGATCCATAAAGCTGGTCCTGCTCAGCCAACGTAGCTGCGGGGTTGAACGCGGGCAAGGTCTGCAGGTAGCGAATCGCATCGTGCGCGAGCAGGGGCTCGAATACCTCATCCTCATATTCCGGATCATACAGGAGAGAGTCGACAAGGGGGCCTTGCGCGACAGCGTACTCGGCTAGGCTTTTGGGGAAGTCTGGACGCAAACGGAGGGGCTGGCCAGGTTCGGCGTCGGAGAACAGACGCAGGTGGGGTGGTGTCAAGACGGCACCCGCTAGGAGGGCCTTGTAGATGGCACGGTGAAAGATTTCCCGGTAGCTCGCGTCCCACTCGACAGGCTCTGGGAGGTTCATGGGCGCGGTCGAGTCGAATATGGCGAATGCATCGTCCTGCCAGCCCCGTGGGAGACAGATGCCTTTCCAGTAGAGCGACTCCACGCACCTGGCTAGGCGCTGCAGGTCCAAGACTAGGCGGAGCTCCTCGAGCGAGGGCTTTTTGCTGCTCGTAGCGTCCAAATCTTCCGTCGTGTCTGGGGGCATCACGCCGGCCTCCAAGGATGATCTGACGACTCCGGTGGCACGCACCTAGGCCGAAGCACATTGCATGGGTAAGCACGCTGGCCACTCTGAAAGTGTACGAAGAACGGACATGTACTAATAATAGATCCAGGGGGGGTTACACCTACTGCCATGAGTGCATACCGGAACGCAGACACACAGTTGTGGCCGACGCCCAAGATGACAACTGGGGCGTGACAGGTCCAGAGCGAGTGGATATGTTTGCAAGACATGATGAGGCTGGCGAGGTCGGAAAAGGTCGTGCAACTGGCGAGAATCTGGACCAGGAGCTCCACCGAGAGAGAGTGCATCAGTGAGCGAGACGCTCCGCGGGTGGTCGCATCCATGGCGGGGGCAGGGGAGGGCGGCGGCGAGGCAGACCCAGGGGCGGACATTGCTGTGCGGTAGATGAAGCAGAAGGCATCGTTTAGCGCGAGTGTTGGAAAGGTGAAGGAGAAAAGATGGGAGGCCCGCGAGGGAGGCCCGCGAGGCAACAGATATATCTTGATGCGGTTGGGAGGACAGGACCCACTCCTATTGTGGGGAATCAACCGTTATGTATTCGCTGGCGGGGCTTCCAGCAGATGATATCCCGCCAAAACAATATATCGTTCCCGTCAGACCCATTCAATCGGATCCAATACCTCAGCTCAGGTTTTCTACAAGTTGATGCCAGCCCGCCTGATGTACATATTCCCTAGCGCGGCAAGGGGCCCACCGGACTAACGTTGTGATCCCTGGGGCTTTACCGGCACAGGCGGACCGTACGACCAGACTTCATTTCAAAATGTCGTTAGCTGCGAGGTACTTGTGCCTTATGGCCTGGATGGGCGGTCTCGTGGCTCCTTTATTGGAGCCGCCTGGGGAGTGCGGAGCACAACGGGTACCTACCTGGGTAGGTACCTACTACGCACACACCCTCAGCGCCAGGGAAACATTCGAACAATATCCGCCGCCCTCGAATGTGCGCAAAAACAAGAGCCTGATGGCCCCTGTGCTCTTGGGCGACGGAAAGGTTCCACCAGATGTCGCTCGCGGCTCCCCACGGCTGGAAATATCACTCAGGCGCTGGGCTCTCCCGCTCGCTCAAGAGACCCGAATCCAAGCTTGCCCTGCCGCAAGTCTTCACCCTCAATCCACTGATATCCTACCAGAAATTCACCAGCAACATGAAGCTTTCAGTGGGGAGGTCGGCCTGCATGCTGCTGGCGCTTCCCGCCGTCGTGGGCGCGGCCTCTGTCGTCGGTCACCCGCTGCTTGCACAACGTCAAGACGACGATTGCCGCTTGCCCATGGAGACCTACTTGTGGACAACCTGCAGCTCCTTCCTCGCCGACTACAACATAACTTTACCCGAGCTGTTCAGACCGAACCCTCTGGTCGGCGTGGACTGCGGTGGCTTCGTGCCGGGCTCCACCTATTGCTTGAGAAAGGGTGAGAACACATCCTCCCACAGACCGCTTTCGGTCCCTCTCCGGTAGACTCACTAACGGCCTGATTTGGACCTTCTTTCAGAGCGTGTCCTTCCTCCATCAACTGACGGCACATGCGGCCATCTCAACCGGAACGTCACCTGCGTGGGCTCCGCCTTCGGTAACTGCTGCGGAAGGCAGGCACAGTAAGCCTCGAAAAATAAAAGTCCTTTTCATGTGTCATTGGAGGTTGGAGACGTCCAGGGAAGAACCAACCAGCTGACTTATTCCCGCCGGCAAAACAAGATGCGGAAGAGCACAGTAAGGCCCAACCCAACCTCGCTCTGTCTCAGAATCACGACTGGCAGCCGGCGCTGAGAAGGACATGCCGTTAGTAAGAACTTCTGCTTGCCCGGCTTCTGTCAAGGAGGCATATGCCCCGGCCTCGGCTATTCAACAGACGGCCGCTGCGGCGAGGATAACGACTTCTTGATGTGCGGCGGCCCCTTTGGCAAGTGCTGCAGCGCCTCGGGGCGCTGCGGCAGCACACTGGCAGAGTGCGGGGCAGGATGCCAATCCGGGGACTGTGTCGGCAACCTGCCTTCGTCTTCCACCACAACCACCACGAGGTAAGTACAGTCTTCACGCCGTACCAAAGGCGCGCACGAGGCCTGACCGGACTTTCAACGACGCAGCACGACACCACCGACCCCTCTCCCTTCGCCTGGAAGCCCAAGCCCAGACGGCACCTGCGGCTATGTGAACAAGTTCAAGTGCACTGGCACCGAGCCCATGTACTACGGGTACTGTTGTAACTCGGCCGGGCACTGCGGCTTCTCAGAGTGGGACTGCTCCCCGGTAGCCGGATGGTAAGCTGGCAGGCCCCCTTCCTGGTGTCTTTACAGTGGCAAGGCCTCGCCAAGCGGTGCTAACAGGGTTTCTTTGTGCTGCTAGCCAAGCCGAGTTTGGGCGGTGCGACGAGACTGCCATCGTGACGGTCTCCGGGACGGCAGCAGTGGTTCCTTCGGCCACCAGCTAGTGTTCTTCCCTGATGTCCTGACAGCGTAGGGCTGGTCCGCTTGTGCATGCAGAGCACTGACTTTGAGGAACAGGCAAGGCCGGGGTGCACTTTTGGCTAATACTAAAACACCGTTTGGCGGTCATGACCTATGAATTCACCGCAACGAACCCCTCAATCTCGATTCTACTAGGGGACAATTCCTGCGTCTCCAGGAGGAGTCCCAAAGAGCACGTTCCCTCGGAAACCCTGTCTCGGGCTGAGGGAAGTTGGAAAGATGAGCGTGCGCGAGGAGAGACTATCACGTCCTCTGCTATCGACAATAGTGGCGTGCAGCTTGGGGACGCCCGCGACGTAGTGGTTGCGAAAAACGAGAGTTTTTTTTGTTACGATCGCCGTACAAAAAAAAGAGTCGACAAAAGGATCATCGCTCGACTGCGCCGCCCCTCGTCCGTCTTGGGCTACTGGACAGCCTCGACAGCCTCGGGTAGCCGCGCTGGGCGGTGCTCTCGTAGAAGGAGCTCTCTACGCGGTTCGGAGGTGAGACCGCGCCCCTGGCGTAGCATTGGCAGCGTGTGCGGGCCTACATTAACCAATTCTTCGTTGACACGTTCCGTACTTGAGAGATCGGAAACCTAAGGCCCCCGGATATGCCCGTGATTCTTCTTTCACATACCGGCCATGTCTCGAAGCAGAACATCGAACATCCATCTCCTTGTGATTTAAGCCTCCAACGGTATCTAACCAACTCCCGCAAAACAGCCGAGCTAGTCAACCAACCCAGAAAACAAGAAAAAGACCCCCTGTCCAACCCCATCATACCGCCGTCGCCTGCTGATCCAGAATCTTTTGGACCGCATGCAGACACAGATTCGCGACGCTCTGGTTCTTCATAATCACAAAGACGGGTATCTCAACAAACAGCTGCTTCGCGAACCAGTACCGGATCTCGACCGCGATAAGCGAGTCCACGCCCAGCACGTACGCGGGCTCCCCCACGTCCGGGCTCTCGGGCGGCACCGACAACGATTTGGCCAACTTCAGCACCAGGCCCTGGGCCACGACCTCGGCCGCCTCTTCCAGTGAGGCGGCCGTCTTCACCATGCCGATGTAGTCGATGGCACCTTCCTCCCGGTCACCACCACCACCACCACCACCGCCAGCGCCGCCACCCTCCTCGCCAGCCGCCGCCGTCTCCCCGACGCGAAGCAGGTGCCGGAACAGCGGCTTGGCCGGCCACACGATCCGGCCCTCCTCGGCGAGCGAGTAGATCTGCGACGGCTTGTCCATGATGGTGACGACCTGGGCGTTGTCGCTGCTGTCACTGCCGCTGCCACCGATGCCAGCAGCAGCACAGTCGTAGGCGGGGTCGCACACGACGTCCAGCAGCGCCATAAGCTGGTCGTTGTGCACGCCGCCGTGCGTGCGCAGGTTGGACGCCACGAGCTCGTAGTTGTCGTTGGCCCAGCCCGCCTCCGCGACCAGGGCCAGGTCCAGGCTGACGGCCCTCTGGCCCCTGGCGACGCGGTACCGCGCGAAGGCGTCCTCGGACGTCCCGCCCGCCGCGTAGTTGGCCTGGCCCGGATTGCCGAACACGCCGCAGAACGAGGACAGGAGCACGAAGAAGTCCAGGTCCGCGGGGAGGAGCTCGTGCAGGTTCCAGGTCGCCATCCGCTTGGGCCGCAGGGCCTCGTGGAGCTTCTCGACCGGCATTTTGGGTATGGCGTCATCCTGAAGGGGAAAAAAAATGGTGATTTGCTTTTGCGTTAGTCTTGCTGCAAGTTTCCCCGAAAATAACCAAGAAAAAGGAGGAAAGCCTTGGACCACTTGCATTCAGTTTCATCGCGCCCTGGATGCGGCCCCGGACAGCAGGGAATCCCACCGCCGACGCGTCCCCGGGGACCCTCTCGACGGCGCCGCGGTCGGCGCAGTCGCAGGCCGGCGCCAGGTACTTGACGCCGATCGTGTCGAGCTCCTTGAGGAAGGATGCGACATCAGCAGACCCGTTGACGCCCCGCGAGTTGAGCAGCAGGAAGTGCCGCGCGCCGCGGCTGACCATCCAGCGCGTGATCTCGCGCCCCAGCCCGCCGAGGCCACCGGCCACCAGATAAGTCGCGTCGGTCGGGAAGGCGTATGCCGGTTTTGTGGCGGGTTGGTACTAATTTATCGATGGCACAACATGTTAGAAACCTCTTGTTCAACAAGATAACGTTGCGTGGTTCCCCGCCGCCCCCCCTCCACCTCCACTCTTACCTGAACCAAATTACCCGGCGTCTCATAGTCCACAAGCACGTTGCCGGTGTCCCTTCCGGACTGCACGAACCGGAACGCCTCCTCGACCCTGTCGGGTGTGCAGACCTGCAGCGGCCGCGGCTCGTGCAGCACGTCCGGGTGCTCTGCGAACAGCCTGAGGACGTCCGTCATGATGCTCGTCATGAGCGCCGGGTCGACCTTGCTGACGAGCGACAGCTAAGGTACGAGGGCGAAAGCGGAAAAGAAAATGGGGTGACAATGAATGTTGTAATGGAAACGGAGGCTGTCTGTCCAAGGTCTGCTTCTAACCCAATAAGTGGTGCCAGAGACCGGGCGATTGTGCTCGTCGGCTTCTCCTATGGAAACCCCTGCTAGCAGTCGTCGAGAGACCATCCCTTTCTAGCACCAGAAGTATCAGCACCCACGTACGGACACGGCGCATACTGGTTCTCTGCATGATGTGTATTCCGTGCCAGAACCAATCTCAAAAAATAGGGCTAGTTCTGTGAGGTGCCCCCACCATATCCGTCATCCGCGGCGGCGCTCTTTTATACCGAGCAGGGCTTCGGATTGTCGCCCTTGCTCACCCGACGCATCCTGTCTCTTTGTGATAACCCAGGCGCTTTGAGCCTCTTCATTTAGACCCCGGACAGCCACCCAAACATCGTCATCTTTAGCTGCCGCATCCTCCATCATCAGGTCGCTGCCCTTCAGCAGGCGCGCCATGGTGTCCAGGCCCGCCAGCTCCTCGACGAGGATCGACGGCGCCGCGGCGACGCGCAAGCCCACCCAGGCCGCAAAGAGCAGGGCCACCAGGAGAACGGCCAGGACGGCGTACGCGACCCAGGCGACAACGAACAGCCGCGCCACCGGCGTCCGCAGCGTACCCACGCCGGCCTGCGGCTCCGGAAGCGGGTCGAAGGCGGCCGCGGCGACGCCGACGCGGTAGGCGCCGTTAAAAACGCGGGCGATGGCGTCGATGAGCGCGGGCGACGCGAGCGGCCGTGCCGGGCTCCGGGCCGCGGCGTAGGAAAGCACAACGCTGCCAAAGTCGGACGTCGCAGCCGGTGCCGAGGGGTTGAAGACGACGGCGCCGAGCAGGCTGAGCTCCAGAGAGCGCCACCCAGGCATGCGGGCCGTATCCGGCTCGACGCCGGCCACGCGCACGAAGGACCGTGCAGCCGGCGGCGTCGAGGACGGCGGCGGCGACACGGCCACCTCGAGAAGCCCCGCGACGGCCTGGTACCGGGTCGCGCACGAAACGACGCTCAGGTTGGAGAGCAGATGGGGCGCCTCGGCGTCGTACGTGCCCGCCGTGAAGACGAGGCGGCCGAAATTGGCTTTGGCGCTGCAGTCGCGCTGGCTGCTCGTTTTGAGGTAGACGCCGACGCCGCTGTGCACGCCCAGGCTTTGCTCAAAGCTGCATCCGCGGTCGGTCCCCTTGACGCTGATGACCCCCTGGCCTGGACCTTGCAGGGCCAGGGTCATGTTATAACCGGTAACCACCTCGCAGCTGACGTATGCCGAGTATGCCGTCGTGCTGGCCACGAGCCTGTAGCCTTCGGCGACGGGTGGTTGTGCCGACGTGGTGAAAGGCCGGAAGGCGAACTCGCCGTCCGTCCAGGGCGGGCTGTCGGCACCGTGGATCAGCGTCGCCGCCACGGTGGTGAGGACTGGCCGAGGGTCCATGTTGACAGATAGGGCCGTCCAGTTGAATACAGAGCCGAAGGAGACGGGTATTTCGGCGGGCAGGACCACCGTTTGCGAAGCAATGAGCCTGGCGCTGAGGGGGGCTACACCGTACTGCAGGGCCAGCCTCATTAGGACCGTGGCGCCGACGGCACCGTGCCCCAGGCTCAAAGCCTTGCACCACCTCCACAAAATGAAAGTGGCCCGATAGTCGAGCAAGATCGACTTTTTTGCCGCGGCACCCCTCCGAAGCTCGACATAAGGTTGCCGGTTGGCTACGGCGCCAGCGATCCAGGCCCAATATGCGCTAAAGATTTGAAATATGGCGCTGGGAAGGGCCGTCCAGAGGATGCCGAGATCATGCAGGCCACGAGGCGAGGAGCCGGCCGGCTCCTTTTTGCCAGTGGTGCTGGCGGACGACTCGGGCACGGTGGCGAAGCCTTGGTTGCGAGATGAAACGACTGCCAGCGTGGCCACGGCAGCCATAAGACCGAGGTCGAATGCTGCGAAGAGCAAGAGATATTGCCATCGGAGTGGTCTGTCGAGCCAGCCGTCGCCGGGGGCGGCATCGGCCCTTCTGGCCCGGGCTGGTCGTCCGGCTGCAGGACTCGGGGGTTCTGGGGGCGTGGCCTCTGCCATGGCTTCATTGAATCGACAGTGATGTGTTCCGATGTCCCATGCGCGTCTGCGGGATCATCAACCATAAGGCGGCCTCAAGAGGGTCCCCTATTTGAGCACAGGTTGACCCCACGGGCTTTGAGGCCGTTATGCTGCGGCTGAGGGGTGCCAAGGCGGCGCCCAAGCCCCTTCAACATTCATCCGCAACCTTGGCGGGCTCCATGGCTACACTTCTGTTCAGCCTCGGCATTCGGGCACACTCAGCTGTGGAACTATTGAAATGCCACCACGGAGCTCACCGAGAATAAGGGCGGGCCTCTGATGTTGGGTAGCGTTCGATGCCTCATATGGCGAGTCCCTCCTTTTTTTTTCTCGTTCGCCATACTAGACACCCTTTTTTTATATTCCATCTTCTCTCTCCTAGAACGATACTTGGGCCGTCCTCACCAACCAATATGCCACTCCCGGCCAAGTTGTTACAGGCTGCCACCCTTCTCAGTGGCCTCATCGGCACGGTTCGCCTAGTCGCCGCCGCCGGGAAGGAGATGTCTGCGTGCGGCTTCCAGGACCAACCATCCGTTCCGGAGACCTGTATCCGGCACCTAGGGATGTTGGAAAGGTGCAAAAGCATTGCCGATGACAAGAAAGCCCTTGTTGCCTGCTTTTGTTCGCAAGATATTCTGGATGGCGCCTTCTAGTATGCCAAGCTCGCCTATTTCGAGCCTCGTTCCATTTCGGAAAGCATAAAACGCTGACCTGTTGGATACCCCTGCCCCGCAGCTGCAAGCAAGAGGTGCGGGAATGCCTGCTCTCACCCGATCTTGACAGCGAGGCCGATGAGGGGATCAGGATCTGGCATAGCGTCTGCGACAAATCGATCACGTTTTCGCCCACAACACCAACCTTCGCTCCCCTATCAACCACTTTCAGGCCCGAAGACTGCAGCGCCGCGGCCGAGGCATGCGTTCAGCGAGACCACGGCGTCCGGTTGTGCAAGAGCGCCTACACAGACGCGACAGAAGCGCTGAGCTGCTTGTGCCAGCCGGCCCAGGTGTCATTGGCGCTCAGGTGCCGCGGCGGCTGTGATCCACATCGGACGTTCAACTCCTCTGATGTGCCGGAGGTCAAAGTCTGCGGGACCGGGCAAGTGGTACGGACCATGTACCCTTTGCTGCTCTCTCTCTCCACTCCCTTGCCCCTTTGGCGAACTAGCCTATCCAGTTGTGCACGCGCAGCGTTTACTGATGAATCAACCCGGCTCAAAGACGATGCCTGCAAGCAACAGCAGCGGCACCACTCGCGCCTCACCCCCGATGGAAACGACAGAACCACCGGTGTGGACTTCTTTCGGACCGGTCGCCACGTCGACCACTTTAACCACATCGGCCGCCAGCAGTCGGCCGTCTGTTTTCCTCGGCACGGGCCCCGGCCGCTGGATGGGGCTGGTTCCCGTTGTCATTGCCTTGCAGACCGGCATGTATATTTTCGCGACGGTCTGGAGTGGTAGTGTTCAGCCAAGCCGCCACGCGATATTTGGACCCAGCGCTTGACAATTGATACTTTTTTTTAGATCGTTTTTCCTTTCTCCATATTCCATTTCATCGTTATATCCCCTTTGTCCCAAATCGAACTACTAAGGCGAAAATCCGCCTCAATAACTCAAGTGACCGACCCCTTGTCCGCCACCCACAGTCTCACATCGTGAAATCCCCGCGCGTACTTCTCTAGAGATTCCATCAATTCTGATTCGTTTCCCTTGGCCTTTTTCTGCAGTCCGAAGAGGCTTAACCGGTGAACACACTCTTTTTACTATTGGCACGCACTGTCATGGCTACTAGGGCCTCTAGCAGGCAGAGGAGGAGTTACGACCCGAAGCCGATAGGGGCAGGCTCCACTTGTGGGGCAGGCGGCTCACCGCGCGCAGGATATCCCGATCCCGCGCGCGGGCAGGCCTTCAGCCTCCTTCTACCAGAATATCATCTTATTTTTGCCTCCATTTGCAGCCACCCTACGTTGGGGGCAGAGCGGCCATCGTTGAGGGCAGGGGAGTGCCCAGGGTAAGCACCGGCCTTTCAGCCTTGTCGCTTCTCCCACGACGGGAAGCATTTAGCTAGCTCGGCGCGACCCTCGGCGGTGCGCAGTGAAGCAGCATTCAGCGTAGCGCCCGCAGGGTCCAGGACCAAAAGGGCAAACGACATAATGAAGAGCTGAGCATGGTCTCTAGTCGGTCGTCGTGTGCATAGCTGAGTTAGCACACAGCCAGCAGTTGAGCGAGCCATTTCCGAGTTAAAAAAAAAAAAAAAAAAAAAAAAAACTCACGTGTTGATATCAACCCGCTGTGGCGCGACGCCATACTTCCGCTTGAGAAGAACGTTCAGCGCCAAAGCCTCCAAGGCTTTCAGGCTGGCGATGCTCTCCGCAAAACGCCAGTTGACGGGAAGTGTGGGCGCATCGCCGCCCTCAAATGAGATTCACTTTGCAGCATCCCTGACTCCGTCGGGGAGGTCCTTGCAGACCAATGGATTGATTGGCTAAGATGCCGTCCTCGAACAACCTGCGCGCCTCCTCGGGGACAGAGCACGATGGGACGGTCTCGGTCATGGCTGCACATGAAGCGTAAAAGCGTCGGTGTAAAGTGTGGCCAGGAATCCAGGAATTCAGGATCAGCACGATGGACCCAAAAGCGCACGGACCCTAAGGCCCCCGAGCCAGCAGCCAAGAAGCTAAAGGACACGCCTGTCAGAAGACTAAAATTTTGACAAGCTGCCAAGCAGGCGGGCTTCGCCTTCCCACGATTCTCCCTTCCTCAACCAGGTAATAGTTTACGTAAATCAACCTCACTGGCAGTGGTAGCGTTGTGTATGGGCCTGATAGTCGTTCGTCTGCATGTGATTCTGGTAGTCGGCCAGGAAACCTACGACGCAATCCATCCTCTTTCAGCCATCATTGCAGAAGAGAAGAGAGGCGAAATCCATCAAGAGTGCCGAGTCGAAATGTCAAATCCCGGTGGACGAGGCTTTGGACATGGCGGCGGCGGGCCTAGGTGGGGCGCCTGGCCGGGCACGGGGTAGTGGGGCACTACCCGAGACCGGGCTAGATTTCGCAGAGGGCGGGGAGGTGGAAGAGGAGGCGGAGGTTTTTATGGACCGACGCGGCGCAGGACGTGGTGGAGGACGGGGAGGTTCGGCGGCTGACTTATCGGTACAGCCCAACCCTTCTGTCCAAAGATAGCAGCATCCCTTCTTCCTATGCCGCTGTAACGCGGGCGGAAGACGCTCTTGGTACCGGCAACCCGACGCTTGGGCGCCTCGGTTTAAAAACCATTGAGTTTATTACAACCAACCCCTCGACCTCGATTCTCGCCCGTGATATAGTGGGTGGGTGGTGCTGCACTAAGCGCCGGCCAAAGCAATGGCGAGAGTGTGCATATTGGAACATAAAGGTCTGCGTTTAACGCTGTTCGGAAGACGTTGGGGAGTTGGAAATGAGGTCGCGGCTGTTTCGGGGTTCGATTGGGCGTGATGTAAACGATTGGGAACAAAAAATGCCTGGATACAACGGACAAAAACATGCAACACGGAGGATTTGCCAGTGGCCACCCACCTGAGTACTAATTCGGCCCTCTATGTTTTGGCTTGTAGAACTTTTTTTTTTAATAAAATGGGACCAAAGCGCCTGGAAACGGAGGGTTTCGCCTTCAAAACCGGACGCCTCTGCTCCCAGCTTTACCGTCCAACCCCGGTCTGCTGCACCCCACCCTGCACACCTGCTTATGCCCAACCCATATGACCATCTCTGAACGAGACGAGAAATGCCCAATAGCACGATCCGGATACGCCAAGGCAGGATCTTTTCGCATATACGCTTAGCCGCGGCTGGGCTGTTGGGCAGGGCTTTTCTGCCAGGTTGGCGATCCTGAGCCCACCAGCGTAGCGTCTATTAGGTTAGCCAGTCTCGGAAGCCGCTGCGCCCCTTGACGGCCCCCGACTCTGCTCCTGGGTTTCGCTTTCGTATCCCGCCCCCAAATTCTTAGCTGATTCATGCAGATTGCAGATTATATCTCAGAGGTCTCCCCTCCCCGAGAGCGTTGCTGTAGCCCATTCCCGCCAACCTTAGCTCCGAGTTCTACGGTAGCGACATTTGCGGAGATGGACCGCAGCCCTGAATCTGATAGCCGACTCGTCTCGCCGCTGATGAAGTCGACCTCTGTGAGGGTAAAACGCCACCAGGGAAACGACAGCGACGACACCGAGTCCCCCCAGACGAGCACGCGCAGGCAGCCTTGGGCATGGTGGTGGGAGACGCTGGCCATCGTGGCCAGCCTCTTGTGCATGGCAGGCATCGTCATCATCCTCGTGCGCATGAACAACCGCCCCTTGACGAACTGGACCTTCTTCCTCAGCCTGCCCGCGACCATCGCCGTCTTCAGCACGGCGGCCAAGTCGCTAGCTGCCGTGGCCGTCGGTGCCAGCATCAGCCAGTCTAAGTGGCTGCATTTTCGCGCTGGGCCGCGGCCGTTGGGCGACTTGGACCGTTTCGAGGAGGCAAGCCGCGGGCCTATGGGCAGTCTGAAGCTGGTGGGCGCCGGCCCGTGGGGTTTGGCCACCATCGGGGCGCTAGCAACGGTGTTGGCGCTGGGGTTTGACGTCTTTATCCAGCAACTGGTGCGGCTAGACCCCAGGGACGTTGCCTTTGATGACGGAAGGGCAGCGCTCGGCCTTTCTCATGACTATATTACCGGCGCCCTCGTTCCCCATGGCTTCGGGGTTGCCGTGACCAAATTCGCGATCGACGGTCAGTTCACAGATCCACAACAAAGCTATGCTATCCCGCCCTTTCTCACACAAGTACATAGGCTCGACCGCCGATGTCTCGATGCAGGGGGCAATCTATCGTGGCCTCTTTGGTCTCGACTCTCCGGTCCTATTCAGGTGCCCTGGTTCCTGCTCTTGGGATGGCCCATACGTCTCTCTGGGGTTCATGAGCACCTGCTCCAATGTCACGAAAGCAACGCTCGATTCCGTGGATCCTTCGCTATGGACGAAGAGTGGTACCCCGGGGCTGAGACTTCTCACCCCCGGCGGTGTCAACATATCGGCCGGGTTTTCGGCGACATCGTACCAAACCGTCATCAGCGTCGCTTCAACCACCCTCCTGAAGGATTCTCGCTGGTACACATATCGGGGAGATGGTGCGATTTCGCCACCTTTGGCTCCCGAGCGGCCGGACATTGCCCGCGTGGCAGTTTTAAGAGCCGCGAGCAACCGAGATAACCCCAAAGTTCGCCCAGATCAAGTGGAAGTCGTCGAGTGCGACATCAGTCTGGCGGCGCGAGGGTTCTCAAAGATTACCGCTTTGGGCGGCGTACTCTCCATTGGCTTGGAGGAGAACATCCCGATGACACCGGGCGACCCCAGCCCAGCGGGTATCACTGTCATGCTCAATCAGACCGGCCGGCCCGTCCTCCGCATCAACGTCGCCGATATATTTGCCATCAACCAGTTTTTCCTCTCGCCACGTTTCGTTGGCGATGTTTACGACGGAGTCTCGGTCCCGCAGGAACTTCAGGCTCAGGCCGGCGTTGGATCCGCGTTCAAGTCTGGGAACATGACACAAATCATGCACAACATGACGCGTAGCATGTCTGACCAATTGCGCTCGACATTCAACGTCACTGCGCCTGGGAAGACGATCAGTCAGGTCGTCTTTGTCCAGGTGCAGTGGGTATGGTTGGTGCTTCCGCTGGTCGTCCAACTGGCTAGCGCATTGCTGTTGGGATTAGTTCTAGCGAGGCTAGCAGCGTGCCGAGATTTGCAGCCATGGAAATCTTCGAGCGTTGCCGTCCTTCTTCACCGGGTCTCGGACGATGGTCAATCTGGAGCAACGGCCCTGCAGCCCGAGGTCCAGGACATAGGAGAGCTGAAGAGGAGAGCAGCATCTACAAGGGCAAGGCTGGGATGAGTTTCTAGTTCTGGTATTCCTAGCTATGCCACTCACTACCGCCGCTCCTCGGTCGAGTGCGCTTACCCAGCAACTAAAGGTGTGGACTAGCTGTCTTGCATTGACAGAGGGGCTGCTGAACGACGCTGTCCACCTGCTTCCTTTGGACCAATTTTATGTACAGATGATCTCCCCTGCCGATCGGGCCACCGTCTCGGCTACCAAGACAGACCGAGGAGAACAGTCCCACGCGGTATGACCCGTACATGACGACATCATTTGGCCGCAAGCCCCGCATGACCGTGAAGGTCCAGGCAGCAGGAGGTTGGAAGATGCTTCGCGCGAGTGTCCGCATACGAGTGTTGAAGAGCAAGGCGCGACGTGCTCGCCGTCAGGTCCAGGGCCGAACGTCAAGTAGATGCTCCGGTCTCCTATAATCAGATCCGATGTACTAATGCCATTCGTTAGGAGCCTGAGAGCAGAGGCACCAGGCCATCGAAACCAATCCCTGGACGCGAATGGCGAGCTCGGGGATGCCGGCAGTGGAGCGATTGCTTCGGTTGACCCAGCAGAACAAAGAGAGCTGGAGGAAGCGTTCTCTCACGGCCACGCGGGTTTCTGTTGATGGATGGTTAATACAGTTGGATTTGGTTGATATCGTAGACCTTGGAATTGGGAAGAGAACACGACCGGCTCCCGCTGTGTGGCGTGGACGGCCGACTCGATGGCATGGATGCCCTCATCTTAGCCCTCAGTCGGCTGCGTTCCGCAGCGAGAATCTGATATCGGATGTCTTCGAAACTGCGAATTCACTAGCTTCCTCTGACCAATAATCCCATTAACTTGCCTCAAGTCCGCACTACCCTCCCATAAAGCGGAAGCCCCAGTGAGAAACACCAAACGCCACCTGTACTCGAGGATATGCATGCTGTGAGTCGTGGCATTGGGAGGCTATTCTCGGACGCGCAGGCAGTGCGGTCTCTCTCCCAGGGAAGCGAGGAGAGAGAGAGAGAGAGAGAGAGAGAGAGAGAGAGAGAGAGAGAGAGAGAGAGAGAGAGAGAGAGAGAGAGAGAGAGAGAGAGAGAG